>WAAB01002490.1:199981-301430 GCA_013389865.1 Piaya cayana | reverse complement strand
GTTGAGGAGCTGGATGTGTTTGCACAGGCCACGGTCGTCCTTTGGACTCAGAAGATCAAAGCTGAATCCAGTATTGCTGATTGGTTTTTGTAGCACTGGAAGTAATTTCCACTGCCCTACACGTGTACTTTCCGAAAACATCTTCCTTGGCTTGAGGACTTTACTAAGTGTAATGAATTATTTGAATGTTGAGGTTAGTGTACAGGGGCTGTGCCTTTATATTTGTTTTTCCCCTCCATTGTGGGTGACTGTCTTTTCTCCTCTCGTCAGCCTCATTTCAGCGGAGCAGCTGAGGAGTTCGGTGGTTGGAGCATTCCTGGAAATCGGAGTTTGTTAGCATTGTTGGCTGAGTGCTGAGTAATTTGATGTGTAGAGTTTTCAGCAAAGCTTTGCTTCCTAGTTTGGGTATGTGGCCTGGTAGGAATCCTGATTTGAAAACTTAATAAACTCTCAAATCCAGAAACAAAAACACATTATAAATGAAACTGGAATTATAAGGCTTATTCTTGTCAGCAGATAGAGGAGGAAGAATTTTTTTTTCTAATTCTTTTTGTGATAAACTGAATAGTTTATTAATGCAGTGTTTTAATTTTAATTATTTGTAATACTGCTTTGTGTCTGATTGAGAGGGCTGTGGATCTTGCCCAGCCAGATACTAACAAAATGTGTGCACAGATCCGAGTTGACTGGAATAGGTCAAGCTCTATCAGATTGGTGGAGGAGTTCCCTACTTGACATCTTATATATTTTAATTGTATCCTATGCTGTGTTCTTTGAAGAGATTAACATGTGAATGGAGAGGTCATATCACTGTCTCTCTTTAGTGCTACTGATGTTTATTTTGCTTGCCAGCAAAAACATTTAATGTTTAATGTTGTAGTTGAAGTTTTGTTTTGTTTTTCCTGTGTGTTAGTATTACTTGTTACTCCTTTCCTCTTAATGTATGTACACGTTCGTTTCTCACTGCATGACTTTCCTGAGAAGGTCTGAGAAAAAGGGCACTAAGAGGAAGTTCAAAAGAAGGGATTTAAATTCAACACTGCTGAAAAAGATAATGTAAATTAATGTTTTCTTCCACAGAAATTAAGACACTTTGTAAGATACAGGTGATCGTAGAACGTTTACCTTAACAATGGCACCCACCATATAGCACAAATATGCATTGATGACTTGTCCTCAGTATCTGTATAACATCCTCGATTTCTTTTAGCTACATCTATATAAAATGGGAAAATGCTAAAAAGTTTAACTGAAGAGTGAAGGATTCAGGGAGCTGGGACCTTGCTTTCTTAAGCCTCCCCTGCAGTGGAGCTTAATAGGAAGCTAAAAGCTTTGCAAGAGGGAAGCCGTATGCCCCTGGTTCTGTAGCCATACAGGTTAAGTGCTGGTTCAGGTATGTGCACAAGCTTGCTTGGTGCTATGAATATCACTAAGTTTTCCAGTAAGTCTAGATATGGATATGCTTTAAATGTGTGCGGCACTGAACTGCTCAAAGAAAAGGTGTTAAATATTCTAATATTCCTGTTCAGTAGTAAGAAAGTTTTTCAGCTTCTTATTTTGTTCCATAGTCAGGACTTCTGATTGGTGTAAAAGTTAGGATTTATATAAAGGTAGCATAAACAAGCTGAATTGCAACTCGGGTTTCCTAGAGAAGTCATGGCTGCCCCATCCCTGGAGGTGTTCAAGGCCAGGTTGGATGAGGCTTTGATCAAGCTGATTGAGTGGAAAGTGTCCCTGCCCATGGCAGGGGGGTTGGAACATGATTATCTTCAAGGTCCTTTCCAACCCAAACCATTCTGCGATTCTGTGATTTTCCCCATTAGATTTCTTCACATTCTTGCATTGTGCGCACTGAGGTGGTACATGACCAAGTCATCCTCGGGGATCTGCCTAATTCCCCGTTACGGTTCCCAGATTAAACCTGCCAGATTAGTTCTAATAGATCCCCACCCAGCCTTCTCTTTCAAAGGAATGATGTTGGCTTTTAGAGAAATTTCCAAGATAATAATGTTGTATCTTACATAACAACTCTGCTGGCTTACACACAGGCTACGTCATCTTCCGTGTGAGCTGTCACCCCCAGACTAAATTTTACCGTTGCTCCCATCTCATACCTTTTCTTGCAACGCTTTTGATGGGCAGTAGAGCCTGGCTGTCTGGTAAAGGGCACTGGATAGCCTGAGTGGTGATGGAGAAGGGAAAATCAGTGGGAAAACAGCTATTTTCACTGTCCATGTGCTGTTTGCACAATAAAACCAGTTGTACACACTTCAGCTGACAGTGGTCAGCGCAAGGTTTTGCACTTGACCGATTGAGCAGTTTAGAGCACACAGCAGTTATTATCTTGCCAGCAGTAGCAATTCTAATGCTGCTTATCACAAATGTTCATATTGAATAACAGAAATAAACATCTGTACAGCTTTGAGCAGTGTAAGCATTTACAGGTAACAAAGCTGATGTTGTTAAGAATGCAAAAAGAAATACTGGATGAAATTGTGTCACAGAATTTTGCTTCTATTAAATCAATTATGCAAATATAAAGACATTTTCAGAAAAATCTAATCAGTTGTCAAGAATACGAGAAAAATATATCTATTTGAAAAAATAAGACTGTCTTCAATACAATCTAATCAACTGGCAGAGATGAAACATCTCTAATTTGATTAAAATGTCCCTGTTGGCCATAGTTATTTTCTTTTATCATAAATAACTTCAAACACTCAAAATAACCTTCACAAGGCCAAGGTTTAGAGATGGTTTAGAGATGGGACGTGGTTTAGAGATTGTTGGGAATGGTTGGACTCGATGATCCAGTGGGTCTCTTCCAACCTGGTGATTCGATGATTCTGTGAAATAAGAGGACTGAGGTTCTTGGGGCAGTATAATAGCTTTTCTTACTGACTATCAGTTTTAGCTTTTGTAATTACCACCCTTCTTCTGGCACTGCTCTACTGATGCTGAAGGCTGGTGTGCCTTGCACTTGAGCAACATTATCCACATTAATGTTGCTTTTTTCCAACCCAATGTCCATGCTCCTATTAGTTTTTATTATTTTTTCCATCAGTGTTCCTAGATCTTGCCTCATAGAGTCATTATGGAAAGGACCTCTAAGATCAACAGGTCCAACCATCAGCCCAACACCACCTTGCCTCTTCTAACTTACATTTTATTCTGGCTTGAGGAGATGAAGATCATAGGAATCTCTTTTGGTTCAAATTTTGAAGAGAAGGTCGCTGCCAAGTAGTCTGTTATTTTATTTGAATAGCCTCATGTGCTTATAATATTAGATTCATATATTCAAATCATTCGCTGAGAAGAGCTTGAGAGCAGTTAAAGCTTCCTCTGAGACTAGGATTTCTTTCTACCTGAATTTCTTTGTCCAGGACTGATACTCATATATATGAGACAGGAAAACAAAACTTTGCGTGTCGTTGGGTTAATGTGTCTGTTCCTAGCTTTTCTATTTCTTTCTTTTATTTCCCCACCTTCGTGGCATTTTGCTCCTATTTCTCTCCTCTCCCATCTCTCAGTATCATTCTCCTTAGCTCTCATTCCATTACTGTGTCAGTCTCTCCTGGTCTGAATTTTCCTTTGCTCTTTTTGTAATCTGACCCTTGTAAATGACACATTGCCAAGCATATAAAGAGATTCTGCTTATGGTCTAAAATTAGCTTTCTAGTCTAAACTTGTCATCTAGGCAACCTCCGTAATCAATAGTGAAAGATAAATACCGTAGGGAGGCGCAATTCATCACGTTTTAAGATCATGTTGAAAGTGGAGGGATTAATTGCTGCCTGGGCCACCTGTCTCTCGCTGCTGATTAAAGAGAGAGCCTTGGATGACAGTCTCGGGTGACGTACCCGATGTTCAGATGGCAAAAATTGGATGAGAATCATCCTACCTGTTGTGCAGGGAATAATGTGTTTCTTTTCTAAGGTCTGTCCTATGGAGGTAGAACCAGCATAAAATAGAAATGAGGTAGCACTCACGATTTGATATTTTATTTTTCCCCCCTGAACTGATTTGCAGTGGTGCTAACAGTTATATTTGATTTTCCATAGTGACTTCAGCAATGCTGTGACATTCTAGAAATCAACCCCCTACAATTTTGTTAGAATAGTTAATATTTACATACCTCTCACGGTTTTTTTCACCAAACTGCAGAATCCGTTTCATGTTTGACGTGGGGAGTTAGATGCTTCAAAATAGTTCTGACAAGGTCTTACAGCACGTACAACAACGTAATTGGATACAAATTACCTGAATCTCATTTTAAAATCACAGGGAGCTGAGTGTACTGCTAGATGGTATCTGTCATTGGAGTGGTTGTTTCTAAAACAGAAACATCTCCAGGCAAGGTGTCCAGCTGCACTTTGGTCCTAAACAATCTATAATTTTGATTATCAAAGTTGCACACAAGCATTTAGAATTATAAAACTAAAATTTGGAAATACATAATAAAACTGTTTAGGGACAGATATTGTATGGAGAGATTTTTGAGTAAAACTGTATAAGAAAATAGTTGTCACTTACAGTTATTCGAATAATAAAACCGGTATTTATGCTTTTTCTTCTTTTGACAGTGCTGTAACTCACCACTGAGCCAACATCCTGGGAGCAGTTCATAGCATCAAAACTTCCTCCACATCGAGCGATGCCACCGCTCTACTCTCCAATCACTGTGAACTGAAGCTACGAACATTTATGGAGTTTATATCACCTGGATCAAAGGAAATGTTGTTCTGATATTTCACAAAGACCCATACTGCCAGTATGACGAGCCAGGAGAAGTGGGTTAACCTTAGTCCAGGAGAGTTCTCTCAGCTTCAGAAATATGCAGAATGTAAGTATCTTCTAAAATATGTGATTTTACCCATTATTAAAAATATTTTGAACTGTTATATGGAATATAACATTACTATATTATTGATACTATTCTATGTCAAGAGTTTAAATTACTTTTTTCCGCTTTTTAATCCAAAATATTGGGGTTTTGTGTGTGCATAGGGTAATCAGCGAGGTTCTAACTTTTTTTTTTTTTTGAAGTGGCCAATTATTATCCAGTATGGCACCATGTAGACTGACGATGGGTTATATGACTATGGGGTTTTGGAGTGTCGTTTTTTATGGCTTTGCCCTCTTAAATTACCATAACAATTTGTGAGGCATTAGACTGGAGTTAGTAATTAAAGGACAACTTTAGTCATGGGAGAAACATGGAGATTCCAGGAGAAACAAATCTAGGTGCTCAATATTAATGCTATAAACAATGTGAAGGAGTTGTCCTGTGAAAGTGCAGGAAACAAAGACCTCTTTCAGCTGAAGATCCAGCTCTTTAGTTATTACTCAGGTAAAATTTCCTTCAGGTTGCCTGAGCAACTGAACTGGCTCAATTACATGCTTAGAGGACAGATAGTGAACATGAGAAGTTAAATTCAGGAAGGCATTTGTACAGATTGATACAAACTGAACTGGAAAAGTTCAGTTTTCCTGTATCATAGATAATGTAAGTATATATTTTTAATACTGGAGAAAGTCTTGTATGATCTGTGAATGTTGTTGTTGTGTTACTAAGGGAAATATTAGCATATAAGGTATAATGAAGACTGGTGATTGGGGTTTTTTTATGCCTATGACATCACAGCAAATACTTAATTGTATTTCGGTGTAGTCATCTAACAGAATAATCATAAAATAATTATTCAAGTTCTTTTAATAGTACATTCCACTGGAGTGTGATTGAGATTAATTATGTTTTCATACCTTATTCTTCTTTGCAATGTCAGAGAAGAAAAAAAGGTCACATAGAAATGTTTACACGATACTTTCTGGAGCAGATTCCTTCAAGTCTCACTGATTTCTATAATTGCTTTATAGTTTATTAATAAAACATGTTTCCTCCCTATGCCCCCTTCTTGTCTCGAAGGATAAGCAATTGAGATGAAGGAAATTTGCTGTATGCTTTGCTTTAGATCTTAATGATGTTACCAAGCAAGGAGGTATTTTGTTTTGATTGAAATAGTGGAATATAGAACATAGATAGTGGTCCAGTATTTAATCAATTAGGATCTTCTCCTTAAGAGGAGGATTTAGTCTGAGTTGGAGAAATGAAATTATGCTTTTTCCATTCTTTTTAAGTAGTTCTTTTATTTGTATGTAACATTAAGAAAAACATTAAATAAAGGGAAACAAGATTACACAGAGCTTAAAGAGAACACATGCAAACTTTATATTGATGTTCTGTGGCTTTCAGAGACCATTGCAAAGAAAAATGTGTTGCATAGGACTGAGCTTGTTTCTTTTAAATTACATCACCAAATGGATAGTAAACATAGTATAGCAGTTTTAAAGAAAAAATATTTCTCAAAATATTTATTTCCTCTTGGGAAGATTTTTTAAAAAATGGTTATTCATTAATTTGTTCTATAACAGAAATTGAAGGCTTCTAATACAGAGAGACAAAATAGTTACTTTTTTTTTAAACTACCCATTCTTATAACTTAAGTCTTCCACGCAACATTTGCTGAAATATTTGTTGCGTTCTTATAGGAGAAAAAGGCATTCAATGTATTCCTTTTCTTTCTGCTTTCCTTTATTCCTCCAGCATGTGCCATAGTTTAGAGTAATTTCTTTAACAGAACCGTTCAGATCAGGATAGAGTATTTGGTGAAATTGGTTAGATTTGTTTGTGTTCAGGCTCCCGTGTGCATGGAAAAGAAAGACATGGTGCCTTTCAAACTTTGTCTGCTTATCTGGAATAGGATTTTAGTTGTTAAAAAACGCACAATGTGACTCTTCTTTGTATAAGTAGTTCAATTTTTGAGGCAATTAGGAAAAAATCTGTAGTGTTAAATAAACTTTGATATGTAACGCCAAGAGGATAAACCCTAGATATGGGCCTTAGTTAGTATTTTTGAGATGTCCAATGTAATTTTGCTAAATGACTGAACAGCAATATCTTTAAATGTGTGACTAAAACTTTAAAATCCAATTCAAAAATTAATTGGAACCAACATTTTTGATTTGATACATCTTCATCTAACATAAAGAGGTACTAAATGTGGCGACAGTAGATGCCTTTACTCATTACCGTGCAGTAATTAAATTACATGGATACTCTGAAGTGTGAGTATATAATTACTTTGATATTTTGTTGTCTTTGTTGAATGTAGCAAGATAGTGAAGTAGAGATCCCCAATTTTTTAGTAGATTTTGGCTGGCTTGTTGAAGTTTGGTTGTTTTTTTTTTTAATAAAAGCGCATGGCACATTTCTCTCCATCGTGTCACTTGAGGTGCTAGCGGGTCTCCTGCAGGAAGGAGAAGATGATCTGAGTGTCAGGAGGTGACGCTGTAGGGAGGTTTGTCTTCATGGCAGTTACCCACCAGTGAATGTGGGTGATGAGCCACCAGCCTCGTCTGGTGCCAAGGAGCATTCTTAGTTGAAGTATTCTGGAATACAGTTGGGAATTTGTAGCTAAGTGGCTTGTTTTCTGCTCGCCTACTGTGATACAGGAGTGTTGTTTGCTCTGCTTTCCTAGAATCATAGAGCAACCAGGTTGGAAGAGACCCACCGGATTATCGAGTCCAACCGTTCCTATCAAAGTTCCCATTAATTTAGTTTGGTCTATGGACTTAGCTTCATAAATCCTCCCTGAATTATAATTACTTTAACTATGGACATTGTTACAGATACAATTTCTTGAATTTACAAACCACAGTATTTATAATCCTTGTTTTTTTCAGTTTGAATGAGGCCTAAAGTGAGTATTGGAACAATGAGGAAAAAAACTTTCAGAAACTTGTCTACTTTGTGATTTTGAATTATAATCTTAGTGGCTGCTAGTCACATCTGCTCAATGAGGTCACTGGAATAAGAAATACTCTGTACAACAAGCTGAAATATAAACAGAATTGTTTTATTTTTTTTTAAAGTTCATTATACAATTGAGTTATTTCTGATTCTGAGTCAATTTATGCAAATATTTGATAGACATGATACAGTTGTAGGAAAGTAGTACAGCACTTCGAACACAAAGACCTATAAAAAGATTATTTTCTGAAACATATATTGGTGTGCAAATAAAAAGCAATAATAATGAATGGTAAAGAATTAATTAAAGGAAAACAAAGACATTCTTAAAGTGTTAGGGAGGAGTGTATTAGACTGACCTGAGCGCAGTAGGTAGAATTAGACATGCACGCTTACACCTCTATAAAATATTCCTGTGCTGAAATACTAAATCTGGATAATTGTATCTGCTGTCATTGATTCAGAATACACCTTTAGCAGGTGAGCTCAGACAGGAGTTGCGCTGAGGTGCCTTGAACTAACCGGTAGGAGGCTTTGAGCGCAGAGTGTATTACAATTTCTGCTTTTCTTTGCATTCAAATGATTTTTTCCTTTGGAACAGTTAAAATATTACTCTAAAAAGAAGAATCATAGAACAACCAGGTTGGAAGAGACCCACCGGATCATCAAGTCTAACCCTTTCCTATCAAAAGAAAAGCATGTTTCTAGAATTCAGAGAGCGTGTTACCTAATACTTGGCTCTTTGCAGTTAATGTGCATATGTGTGGTTTTTTGAAGAATAATTATTTCCAAAGACAGTTCTTCTGTGTCCTCTTTGCTGGTAAAATGAAAAATCTTGTCTCTTCTGTTCAGAAGAGAGAATAGGAAAAATACATTGTATTAGGTCTTTGCCTGGTTTAAAAATGCCTCAGACAAATACATGAGAAGTAAGAGAACTGAGAAAACTGCTGTGCTCATTTTATAATAGTAACAATAACAGCAACAACAGTAATGAAGCCCACACAGAATCCTGAAGATTCTAGGGAAATGTGTGCACTCGAGAGATGAGAATTCAATTTTTTTTTTTAAATTCTCTTTTGTATTTCATGAATAATACTGACTGTGGGAAAGAAAGGTGAAAAGATGCAGGGAGGGTTCTGCCTCAAAGTGTTACTTAAAGTGCACAGAGTAGTGTTCATACCGGATTTTTCAGTCAGAGGCTGTTTCTTCCAACTGTATCCTACCAGGTTTATATAAGGTTCTGTACTACTATCAGCACCCTGTATTCAGAGGACATTAGAGAGAAACAATGCAAATGGCTTCATTGTAATTAGAATCATAGAATCACCAGCGGATCATTGAGTCCAACCATTCCCATCAAACACTAAACCATGTCCCTCAGCACCTCGTCTACTCGTGCCTTAAACACCTCCAGGGAAGGCGAATCAACCACCTCCCTGGGCAGCATATNGAACCTCCCTGGCCCTGCTGGTATTATTTGTATGGCACGTTTAATTAGTTTCGAGGGGGGGGTTATATCTCTTTTATTAAATGATTTTTGTATCTCCTTTTAAGTAAATGAAGTTTTATGGCTGTTATAGTCCAAATGATATGTTAAGGGACATTTCGAGGATCCTGCTCCAAAATCAAAAGAGAAAATGCTGAAAAAATTGGAAATGGTTAAAGCAGGGATGTTTCACGATTCAGCTAGATCTTAAAAGAAAGAGGGAAGGTCTGTCCTTCCCTTAGTAGGCAAAAAGAGGCAGCAGAAAGGCTTCTGAGCTCTGGCAGCATGTGCACTCCCGGGAAATATCTTGGGTTTGTGTTGTCCTTTTGAATTTGTCAACAAAATATGCCCTGAGGAAAGAGCCTGAAAAAGACTCCTTGCAAAACTTTTGGCAGTGACTTTTTCCCAGGCTGGTGAAGGAGAACTTGGGCAGACTGCACAGCCTGAAGATAGAAATAGATGCTGGAACGCTCCTGGAATGACTGTGAGAACAGTCACAGCAGCAGCAGTTACCTTTTGATGTAGCATCAATAGCAAGAACTAGATGGTGTAAGAATTTTATAGGGGAGCGGGAAGGCAGAGCTTGTGAAAAAGATCTCTGGAGAGGAGAAGGAAGGTCAGCACAAGTTTTGGTCCTGAAATAAGTTGTCAGAGACTCTTGGATGGGTTTGACTCTCTGGCCATCACAGATAGAAGATTTTCTTTTAAAATGAGTATAAATGAGAACCTGATAATGGCTGCCCAGGGAGGGGATTGAGTTGTCATCCCTGGAGGGGTTTAAGGGCCAGGTGGATGCGGTGCTGAGGGTCATGGTTTAGTACTTGATAGGAATGGTTGGACTCGATGATCCTGTGGGTCTTTTCCAACCTGGTGATTCTGTGGGGAAAGTGGCAACTGGTCACCAGCAGCTCTGGGTCACCATGTAGTCCTTCAGGGGGTCCCCAGCTCTCTCACCATGTGGAATTGTGCTAATCATTAGGAGGGAAAGGGCCTCATCAAAGAATACAGATTGCCAAACCCAGCTCTTTTTAGCAACTAGGCTCAGTTGCTGTAGCACTAACATGCTTTATTTGTCCGTTTTAGGAAAGCAAGTAAAAGTAGCAATGTTTTGTGCCTATTTAGAGCTTGTATGAAAGAGATGTACAGGAATAAGGGAAGGGGGAAAAAAACCCCAACCCCAAAACGCAGCATTTTAGATAGTACCAAGTTGCATTGATCCCAGAATCCAGAGAAAATGCTGTTATTACAAACCCATCATTTGAGGACAGAGAGGCACTGGCCTTGCTTGCTGTGCAATGAGTAGGACACAATCCTCTCATCAAGACTGGGAGAAGCCTGGCTGGGAAGCCGCCTGGAGGAGAGGGACCTGGGGGTGTTGGTTGACAGTGACTGACCATGAGCCAGCAGTGGCCCAGGTGGCCAAGAAGGCCAATGGCATCTTGGCTTGGATCAGAAATGGTGTGACCAGCAGGGCCAGGGAGGTTCTTCTCCCTCTGTACTCGGCACTGGTGAGACCGCTCCTCGANAAAAAAAATTCCCAGAAAGATTCATTGGGCACTAGCAGAGGCTGCCCAGGGAGGAGGTTGATTCACCTTCCCTGGAGAGGTTTAAGGGACGGGTGGACGAGGTCCTGAGGGACATGGTTTAGTGCTTGATGAGAGTGGTTGGACTAGATCATCCTGGGGGTCTCTTCCAACCTGGTGATTCTATGATTCAAAGAGCACTTGGTGGCCTCACTAGAAGATGGTGATTTATCTGCAACCATCTTGCACATCTTCATCCAGGAGAATGAGGGAGAGGAGTAGATTGCAGCACCTGGAGAATATTGCAATGTATACTCAGTCTCCCTGCGCAGTGAAACACAATACAAACCAGCTATTGAAGTGATTGTGCTGAGACTGGATAGTATTTGACCTTGATTTTTTAGGATAATAAACTCTAATTCTTAAGTTTCCATGGTTGTGGGATCCATGGTTTGCAGTGGCTCCCAGTGATACCTTCTGTCTTAGAATCCTGAACAGTGACAATGTAATTTCACCTGGGTTTCTGATTCATCTGTCAAAGTCATAGAATCATAGAATAGCCAGGTTGGAAGAGACCCACCAGATCATCGAGTCCAACCATTCCTGTCAAAGGTTATTATCAAAGATCGAAATAACGATTCCTTTCCAGAACTGAGGCTGCACAGATATATTCTGCCAGTCGTTCACAACTGGTGTTGCAGCATCAGCTTTTACTGCTGTTGAACGCATATTGTGGTTATTACAAATCTGACATATGGTCATGGAATTACTGAGTGTGTGTTTCTACACTGTAAAATGTATAAACATTGATTGTGCTTTTGTTACAGTTCCTTTGGTTCGATGTACCTTACATATTTCTTTTCCTTTATTGTTTGGTTGTTTCTATGGGCATTTGCATGTAAACAGTGAGAAGCTTTTGTTTCTTAAGAGTTTGTGTTCCTACTGCTTATTCCCTGTTATAAAGTTCTGGGGGATAATTCAATTGGTTGCTCTGGAAATAAGCCTTATGTCACAAACAGAGAATTACAGCTCACCAAGCCCTGAAGAAACAAAACGAAGGGAGAATGTACTAATTGGGGAGCCATGTGACTGTGGCAGAATCTCAGCTCGCACTGAATACGTATATTTTTAGTCCTCGTGTTTCTATAGGAGAGCTTGAATGTCTAATTCAAATAATGACAGTCCATGACTCATCAAACAAAATGAAAAAAAAAGCTCGGAGAGAAAGGATGGATCCCTCTTTGCTTTTAAGGGATTCAAAATGAAAAAGACAGTAGCTCGTGACAGGTCCCGTCAGCTCAACAAAGCTTCATATACCTGAAAAGAGGAGAGAAAACCTGCTCATTCAACACATCCACTGGAAAGAATATACGTTGCTGTTAGCATTACTGCTTACGCTTTCTGCCTCTCCTGCATTTCTGAAGAAAAGAGAGTCAAAACTAATTGCCTTTTTGCTTTTGAGAACAGGAGAGAAGTTTCTTTTGGTAGTTCAATTCAAGAATTGGAGGGCTCTGTTTGAGAAAGCATGGGCTGAGGGCTGCCTGGTAGCGTTGGAACATCTCTCCCTCTGCCATTTGCAGAGTTTGAAGGGCCATAATTTACATTCCTCTCTGCCCTTTTCTGCCAGTTAAAAGAGGCAAAAATTTTAAATGTGCTTATAATTATGTATGTTTTCATTGTTTTTTCAAGGACTAAAAATATATTGCTTTCTGTGTGGCTTTGGACAGTTTTTAGTGGGTGTCATGGAGTGTTGCTGCATAGTTTCATTGCAAAATATAGTAGCTTTTTGAGGACGGCACTGATCTGTAAATTTAGTTTTAGATCTATCAGATTTTGTGTGGCTTACAATTTATAGTTTTATTAAAACCAGTATGGAATATTGAGGAAAGAACTTGTGATTAAATTTCAATATAATACTTTCTTACATAGTTTCTGCAAACATAAATTCTTGATTTTATTTTCAACACAAAAGGTTGTAAGTAATTTCCATTATTGAGGCGCTCAATTGTAGTAGTAGTGACAGTTATTAATAACGAATTTATTTTGAAGAATGAATTTCCCAGGATTAACTGGCCTAGTAATAGATGTGTTTATATATGAAGGCATACGAATAGCTTTAAAATGCTTTATTCATTTTTTGTGTGTTTGGGACAGAGTCTGGCGTTCTTATCAGTATCAGAATAGATTAATTAAAGACTCTGGAAGTTGTTACTGACATCACTGCTTTGGAAGAAATCATAGGCTATATAGTATAAGAGCCTATATTATATACCGTAGTGGTTGAAATGAAACAGTGACAATTTCAGACAGTTATGAGAGGAGGGTGGGAAGATGATTTATATACTAAGTATGTGTGCTTCATGGAACAGAGGCACTTCAGTACTAGATAGGCTCTAGGAGGCTGAAAAATTATTGAAATGATGCTAGAGATGATGAAAGCAGATTGAAGAGATACAAGGAAAAAAAATGAGTGCCAAGATAAATACATTGCTTTGGTTTTGAACTAGGGTTAGATAGGTGGTTACTGTACCATCTTGGCAGTGAGAATATATAGGAGATTCAGAGTACTTAGGATGAGAAAGATTAAAGTCCTGAAGGGGAAAAAATTGTAAAAGTAGTTGAAAATTAAGCCATGGGACAACAAAACAAAACAAATGGCTTCAGATAAAGTTGTAGTCCACCAACTTTTAGTAGAGCAAAATTCATGGATCTGTGCTCTTTTTACAACTCAGAAGTGATGCCTTGAGTGACCTACGGAAACTGAGAGAAGGTCTTGGAAGGAGATGATTAGGACAAAAGCAAAGTGTGCTTTGCAAGAGTTAGAGCAGCAGACAGGAGCCAAAACAGAGCTCACTACCCAGAGGCTGATGTTTAGAAATTCTTATTTGACATTTGGGTGTTTGTTCGTAAAATAGTATTGGTAGAAAATATGAAAAAATTGATGAGATGAAGAGGAATGACTTGCATCAGAAGGAACGGAATTCAAGTAGTTGCTACTCAAATTTTCTCTTGTAGCAATAATATAAATTATTCTAGGATATCTATTCCGTCTTCTGTGACAAGCCCTGTAGAAGTTTATCCATAAATAATTTGTTATTAAAATATGCAAAAATGTGCACAAGTGCTTTTATTTTTCATTCCAAAGCTTGATGACTTATTTGGCTGAGGGAATCCAAACAAGTACTCAGACCGGAGTTTGAAATCCATCACTTGCGTTCCCTTTGGAGATGGTCTTACTCTACAGAATAAGAAATGATTATTCTTTTAGAATTATTCTGGTATATAAGATGGTAGTTAATTAGGAATTAGCTAGTAGTTAAAGGACCCATTTCATATTCCCTTGCTGGCTTTCTTTAAAGTATAGAATGATATTTTTGTATTTTGCTTGTTGCGTTGCTCATCAGGCTCAAGCTTATTAATTAATCTGTGGCCTAATGTGATACCTCTGAAGAGAACCATGATCTCTCTGAACAGTACATGGCACTGTGATAGAATGTGAATTTATCAGTGCTTTAAGGGCATTCTTGGAGTTTAAGGGATCTTCAGAAAAGATTACAAAATATAATTAAGTTGTCCCAAATGGTACAAAAGCACATTCTGAAGTATTTCCCACTATAACTATGTGTTTAAATTAAAACATACTGATTTTCTTGAGGATTAGATTTCAAAAAGCAAGTGCTGGAGTAGCACATCCTTCTAATAACGTTCAGGAGATGTAATGACTGCCTGTTTAAAGTATAGAATGAACTGCTCGAGGACGACTAAACTGCTCTTCAAAATGCAGGCTCTTCAAGACAGATTCCACTCTTACGATACATACTTTATATCTCTGTGTACGCACTGGAGCTTAAAGTTATCCCATCTCATAATTTTTAAAATAACTTCAATTAATGTTCCATAAATTTCATGGTCTTCCAACCATTAACAGCCTTCATAAGAACCTGAGGGATTTTTTTTTTTCTCCCCTCTTTTTTCCTATCCCCATTTTGTTATCTAGCCACAAAACCTGTGAAGCATCTTAGGCTAAAAACGCTCCCTCCCCTCCAGTCTTCCAAACAAAAGGGAAAATAAAAAGCCCCAGACAAATCCAGTCATCTCTCCGGCTTAGCATCCTGTCCCTGGGAGGCTGCAGCTGAGAAGTTTTGTAAGGGTTCCAGGCACAAATATGTTAATCTTTATTCAGGATCCATCTTGATATAAAAAGCAGTACCAAATTTTGCATAATTATGCACAATGGGTTATAATCCCATCTCCGTTTATTTTACTCGAAACTAACAATATGGTCTCTGAACTACAGAAAGTCTCTGGCCTGAAACTGGGTCAGACCTCACGGAGTGTTGTGTTGCCTCAAGTGAATAAAGCTGCATAAACTGCTCGAAATAACTGTGGTTAAGGAATGAGGTACTTAGCACATTGCTGCACTTTTGCATTTTGCAACTTGCCAGTTGATATGTGCTTCTTCCTTTATCCTGGAAGATGTTATTTAAAGTAAGGAGTGATATTTTTCACAAATATTTTTCCCAGAAAGGGTCACTGGGCAGTGTCAGAGGCTGCTCAGGGAGGGGGTTGATTCACCTTCTCTGGAGGGGTTTAAGGGACGGGTGGATGAGGTGCTGAGGGACATGGGTCAGTGATTGATGGGAATGGTTGGACTCGATGATCCGGTGGGTCTCTTCCAACCTGGTGATTCTATGATTCTGTATTATTTTATTGGATAGGAATGCCCACCTGACATGTTATGTGTACAGAAAGTTGTTTTGTCCCACATGGAAAGAATTTGTCATGTCCTGCTTTCCCCTTCAGGTGTGATGTAGTAGGAACCAGGGATACACAGAGCTCTGTTCTGACAGGTTTGCTGTTCATGCTGCCAGTGATAGAGAAGTCGTGTTCACCTGCTGCTGGCAGCCACAGAAGTTACGAGTGCCAAAGAGTAGTATGTGTGGTGTTCTGAGTTGGTGATTAAGGCAAANCCTGTCCCTTGGGAGAAGAGCCCAGCTCCCTCCTCTCCACAACCTCCTCTCAGGGAGTTGCAGAGAACAATGAGGTCTCCCCTCAGCCTCCTCTTCTCCAGGATAAACACCCCCAGCTCTCTCAGCCGTTCTTCATAAGGCCTGTTCTCCAGCCCCTTCACCAGCTTCGTTAGGGTTTTTAATCGTAATTAGTCCCATATATAACAGTAGGTGAGTTTTTAGAAGTGCTCCTTGTATTCAGATTGGTAATATATCACTTTGAACTTCTCTAGTAGCATTCTAATGGGTTTAAGCCAATCTTTTTACAGACCACATGCACATCTTTCCAAAATAAAGCGTGATAACAAGAATAAACATATACCCACAGTTCTCGGCTTAGAAGCGTTGTTCATCTGCTTTTACAGATTGTGAATCATCTCTTGGAATTTAATTTCTACGTTGTTTTACTAAATGCCTGTGTTTATCTGCTCAGTCTTTTCCCTAAGTGCTGTCTCAATGCCTTATTCTGTTAGAGGAGTGGATTCTACCTAATTTTCTTTCTCTGTGAAAAAGATGAAAATAAGTTCAGCAATCAGTGGAGCTTTGTAAAGGTGGCTGCTCCCAGCCCTTGCCAAGTGGGTAGATAACTTTGTATCTTGCTATCAGAGCAAAGATTTTTCAAACTGCTTTTTTTTGGTGGACATTTACTCATTTTGAAATTTTATGCAGTAATTTTAATATTCATTTTAGGGGAATAGTGAATGTTCTACTTTGTTTCTATTTGCAGTTCTTGCAATTCAAATAGGTTTTAAAGCTTCTTAGCATTTTTAGCAGTCTGCTTTAGGAGTTTTAAAAAAGACTGAGAAAATCAGTCTTAGATCTTTCTGACTTACAAAAACTAGATTTTCTGTTAACAGTGTTAATATGTATAGGGTATGCATCCCTGTTCTCTGTGAATTTAATTCATTATCAGAATTTCTTCTCAAAATCACATCCCATTTCATTTTCTCATGCTTTCCCTATTTCTCATCAATCAGAACATCTTAGATTTTAAAATTGTATTAACCCTTTGCCTTAAAAAATGGTTCAAATCAAGTACAAACATGAGGAGGGAGTGAGCATGGAGGCAGGTAAGCTGTGATTTTTATTAGCTAGTTATTTTGATTAAAAGATTTTAAGTCTGTAGCCAATGGAAGTAAAAGAAAGTAGGGGAGACAGCTGAGAGAAGCAGTAGCAATTAGGACAATTGGAGAAATCTGGGTTAAAACAAAGACAAAGAGGCAGGAAAGCTTACTGGGAAGCAAGGTAGTATGTATGAAATGATCAAGGGTTTATGTGAGGCTTAGAATTCAGAGAGAAGCTACTGAACTGTGAAGAAGGTGAAATGAGAATAAAATAAGCATACAGTATTTCTTGAGAGGAGGAATTAATTCATCATGTTTTCTGAAAGGTAAGCAGGAATACTTTATGAAAAGATGTATTTATTTCTCCATATTGAAATTATCTACTGAATCACATGCAAGCTTTTAAATGACTTGAAGTCTAGCTGTTCTCTTTAGAGTTGGACCGAAGTCAATTCTTGATCTTTGTGAAGTGCTCAATGCCTTCACAGGACATGCAGCAGGCTGAGTGGGAAGTCGAAATTCTGATTTCCCAGCTTTTATGTAGTTAACAATTAACTCCATAGGAGATATATTGTTGCATTTGTGATTAAAGTTTCCAGGGAATGACTTGAATTCTGACAGCAGGGAAATGGTGTTTTTTCTGTATTCACGGCTCTGGCAGCTGAGTTACTTTGTTGGGGGTTTTGGGAAGCTCTGGCTGCCTGCAGGCTGTCCTCCCTCTTCTTTACAGTCTCAGCACCAGCCAGCAGCTGCTCCCCCTGCCCCTTTCGGATGAGTGTCCCCATTTCTGCTCCTTCCCTGCCAGGATTCAGCTTTTCCCCCTTAATCTCTCCACCATCCTCTTAGAATCCTAGAATAACCAGGTTGGAAGAGACCCACTGGATCATTGAGTCCAACCATTCCTGTCAAACCCTAAACCATCTTAAACAGCCAAGAACCAACCTGTACCCTCATCCCTATGAATCCAGATCCAAGCAGAAAGGTGGGTCCAATTCTTCGATACTGGATCACAAAAGGCAACTCAGCTGCTGCCAGTTNGATGAGTGTCCCCATTTCTGCTCCTTCCCTGCCAGGATTCAGCTTTTCCCCCTTAATCTCTCCACCATCCTCTTAGAATCCTAGAATAACCAGGTTGGAAGAGACCCACTGGATCATTGAGTCCAACCATTCCTGTCAAACCCTAAACCATCTTAAACAGCCAAGAACCAACCTGCACCCTCATCCCTATGAATCCAGATCCAAGCAGAAAGGGGGGTCCAATTCTTGGATACTGGATCACAAAAGGCAACTCAGCTGCTGCCAGTTTTGTTGGGAAAATGATAAAAGTTGTTGCAGCAGTGCCCTCTCCACTCTCTGCACAAACAGCTTTCAGCTTCTGCTTAAGGCTGTTCTTACAACACTGATGGGGAGAGAACCTGTGTAGGACCATCCTGGACCATCTGTGTCATGGATGCTGGCATGGATCTTCTTACAAGAATAAAAGGCTATCACGTTTGGGAATTTCCCAAGAAATATACCCGTGATGTACTTTACAGTGTAGCGTAAAGATTCCTAAGCTAGAAATAAGCAGTAAACTGCTGCAGCAGCACAGCTGGAGTCCATTTTCAGTTTATTTCAGGAGCTCTAGAATTCCTCCAGTGCCTGATTCAGGCTAATCAGAGCATCTTTCTGTAGTAGTGCTATTTGTTGCACAAAGAACAACAAATTCTTTTGAAACAAAACATTGTGATGTTCCTTTTGGCTGCTTACAGAATTGAGTAGTTCAATATTTTTCCTGGGGAAGAAAAAGAAAAATGAAATCTGATTGTCAAAGACCGGGAATATCAGGTTTATTGGAATATGTTATGTACTAAGGCATTTGATTTTATTTCTAATGAAGGAGACTTCTACTAAAAATTGTATCGGTTTGTTTTGATGGGACAGAAGCCAGTGTCCTGCTTAGTCTTATATTAAATGTAACATTTAAATATAACTAAAATCATAAAAGTGAGATTTCTGTGTTTCCTTACGATTTTGATTTGGGTGATCTGATTTCTGACAGCAGCTTCAAATATTTTAGCCTTTACTTTGTTGTCTAAAATAAGTTCTCCTGTCTACAAATTTTATTTATATTCATATCCATTTCTCATCTTGGGTGTTTTATGGGTTGTGTTTTTTTTTTTTTTTCCTGTTTTTTTGTTTGTTTGATGATATGATATAGGTGTTTAATTCTTTGTTTTTNCCTGCTTAGTCTTATATTAAATGTAACATTTAAATATAACTAAAATCATAAAAGTGAGATTTCTGTGTTTCCTTACGATTTTGATTTGGGTGATCTGATTTCTGATAGCAGCTTCAAATATTTTAGCCTTTACTTTGCTGTCTAAAATAAGTTCTCCTGTCTACAAATTTTATTTATATTCATATCCATTTCTCATCTTGGGTGTTTTATGGTTGTTTTTTTTTTCCAGATTTAGTGTTTGTTAGATGATATGAAAAAGGGGTGTAAATCATAGATCCTTTATTTTAGTGTGACTTATATGAATATATTCTCTGGTTTGCTCTCTGTGAGTGACACTGAGCTTGAGATATTCTGACAAGGGTCTGGTATATTTCTTGGTGACGCAAAGGATTGTGCGTCACTACTTTCAGGAGACTGGGTCTTTATTATATGACTTATCTTGAAGCCATGATCTCATACATATTGAAAGCTAGTAACTCATTTACTCTCTGTCATTTTTTTTAATGCGCAGTCTGGGATAAGTTTTATTTTACCAAGCACACGCAATGTTAGGAAAGCATTAGAACAAACCCAAGTCATTGCTCTGTTAGATACTTGAGCAGAAATCATAGAAATCACAGAATCATAGAACAACCAGGTTGGAAGAGACCTGCTGGATCATCGAGTCCAATCCAAATGTGGCTACAGTTTTCTTGTGTGCTTAATCAGAGACCCTATCCGAGTTAAAAAATTTACATTTTAAGATAATTTCCCTTGTAAGGAAATGAACAAAAACGTACAGGGCTAGGGCTGCGGGAGTGAAACAGCTCGTCTTGGATCATCTTAAATGAAAACCAAAAATTACATCTACTATATACTTATTGCTAATTGTATTTGTTAAGGAAGTACATTACCTGCTGAATAGCATTCAGGAAATTCTTGTTTTACAGCTGTTTTGTATTTGTCTGTACAATGGTATTTAAAACATATCATAGGCTGGAATAAAGCATGGTACCATTGCTCCTGAGCTTATCCCCATAGACATTAGGGCTGAACTTTCTGTTAAGATGAAATCTCTTGGACTTTTACACAAAGTATTTTCTACTGTGTATTGCACTTAATGCATGCCTGGTGAGCTCCAGGACTCCCCATGTCTTTTTTTTCAAGAAGATTCACAGAATCATGGAATCACAGAATCACCAGGTTGGAAGAGACCCACTGGATCATCAAGTCCAACCATTCCCACCAGTCTCTAAACCATGTCCCTCAGCACCTCGTTCCTTGGGTTCTAGAGCAGCATTTTTACAACAGAGGTATTCAAATGTTTTAGGTTTTGTTAAAATTCTGAAACAGGATATAACGCAGGAAAAGAAGAATCCCGCTTGAAGAGCAAGTCTATAACAAGTCTTTTACCATCCTTTGATAAAACTCAAAGTCCCTTAAGTCTGCTTTTGTTTTTCTTGTTTTTTTTTTTCACTATCTGACATCTAACTCTGAATCAGCCAACTTTCCTTTTCCTCATTTTTAGCTGACCCAAGGCACAGGGTGTGCCTGATAATGTTGATAATCGGAAGCAGCTGAGTCAGAAAGCTCACAAGTGGTTTCCTTTTGCATTTACCTGGCATGTAGCTCCATTGGAACTGAAATGTAGATTCCTCTCAGCTGGTCTGGTCTGTTCTTCAGGTTTTTAAGTGAATTTATTTGCAGCCATCCTCTTGGCTCCTTTAATTTGCTTAAATCTAACTGTTTTAGTAACGTATTACTAGATTACGATCTTTTTAATAATCAGACTTATAGAGGATTTGGAATGTTCAGCTGCAAGTTAATGATGAATACTAAAATTTGTGAGATGTTAAGGTTCTGCTTGTGGGTATAATTGCCTGTTTCTGAGTGTTCTACTCTTAACTTGAAATAAGGTTTTTATTTTTCCTCATTTAGAGAGCATTTACTGGAATGTCCTTATTATGAAAAGGAAGTCATCCTTTTAGATTATCCGGAAGTTAAGATATCTGGAAACCTGGAAAACGGAGATATTGCTTTTAGATTCTTTAAGGTCTTTGTAGGTGATATAGCATTTCTGAGAGCTTTTTCTCCTTAACAGAGAGAGTTGTTACAACTTGAAAAAAATTATGAATAAGTAAAAGAGAAAGCTGAAAGAAGATCAGAGGAAAGAAAAATTTCTGTTCTGTCTTGCTATTTTTTGAAGTCTTGTCTACCTTTTCCCATCTTTCTTCCCATATTTTCTTAGTCTTCTCTTGTCCCTTGTATGAGTTTTAGTGATCAGCTCTTCATCCTTCTTTACTTCTCATGACTTTTCTGCTTGCTTTTGCTCTGTCGGATTATCTTTGCTGATATTATCTTGATCTTGGATGCTCTGGAGAGTATCATTGTCAATCTTCCTAACTGAACAGTATTAAATTAAATCAGTGAACCTGCCATGTGTGAGTGTACTGAAGTAAAAATGAGTGGATTAGGAAGGTATGTGAATTTGAATCCTGAGACTTGGGGAGTGGTGTTAGTTCATTACTGTTGTGTTGCCTTTTGTCTGTAGCATCATGAAGCTGATGAACGTCAGTGTTGTGTTACTGGGTTTGTTTTTGCCACTAGGTTAGATAGCTTACTGCTACTATAATAATAATATAATATAATATAATACTACAACCCTATGCAGAGCTACAGACTGGGAGAAGTCTGTCCAGAAAGCTGTCAGGAGGAGAAGGACCTGGGGGTGTTGGTCAACAGCGACTGAACGTGAGCCAGCAGTGGCCCAGGTGGCCAAGAAGGCCAATGGCATCTTGGCTTGGATCAGACACGGTGTGACCAGCNTCCTCCAGGGAATGTTTGGGATGGACATCAGGAAAAACAAATTCACAGAAAGTGTGATTGGGCACTGTCAGAGGCTGCCCAGGGAGGGGATTGATTCACCTTCCCTGGAGGTGTTTAAGGGACGGGTGGATGAGGTGCTGAGGGACATGGGTTAGTGTTTGATAGGAATGGTTGGACTTGATGATCTGGTGGGTATCTTCCAACCTGGTGATTCTATAATTAAAAAATTAGTGAGTCTACGTCCTAATTCCCGTGATTGAAAATGTCTAACTAATGGCTTATGTAATAGGCCTGTTCTTGGTCCACCTTCTGCTTCTCTTCTTTCCTTTTAGATTGCTTGTAGAATAATTGTGTAGCTGCTAAATGTATGTGTTTTCTTCTATAATGCTCTTGCACATCGTCACTACCTTGTGGTTTACTTCAGTGTTATGGCCATTATACACAGTCAGCTATTGTACATTCACCTACTGCATTTTAAAGAAAAAAACCCATTACAAATATTTTTCTTGTATTCCTGATATATTTAAATGATGTTTGTGTGCAGGATGTATTCTAAGTGAAGCAATTGTTTTGTTATTCTGCAAGTAGACAATTAAAAACAAATTGGGGAAGTTAGATATAGGAGCTTCTTAACTGCAGGGATTTCGCACAGTTCTCTTAGACAAAAGTAATTCCTATAGCTGGAAGTGGTTAAATTATCTTAGAAGCCTGCAAAACTGAGGTTTCGAGAGCACCATTTGTTTTCTGTGTCATGGCCACAGAAGAAGCGCTTTCTTTTTTTCCTTCAGGTTTCCCCGTTACAACTTGAAAAAAAGGCTCGTCTGGCAGTTTCTCCACTCACTGGCAGCTCTACCAGAGGAGATTTAGTAGCTCTGTTGGGGATGACCGTGTTCTGTAGATGACTCGAGTTTCAAGGACAAGAGAAGTGACTTGAAATAGTCCTTGCAAACAACTCCTTCAGAAATATGCCACTTTGTAATTTTTAAGGATTGAGTCAAAGAGCGTTTAGTGTTTACTTGCAGATTTTTGGAGTGTTTGGTGAGGAGGTACAATATGTTCTCATTTTCTTTGTGCCCACAGCTCTCATACAGCTAGAGAAAATTACTAATGTGCGTTCAGGAAAGCTATTAGCAGTTTGGCTGTTGTTTCTTTAATTACAGTTCATATTATGTAAATCAGTTTTCTGTATTTTCATTTTCTCTCTCTTTATTCCTCATCCAGATTCCACCAAGAAAATTAAGGATGTCTTAGAAGAATTCCATGGCAGTGGTGTGTTAGCAAAATATAATCCTGAAGGGGTAATTCTTCTTCTTTCTTCAATGGTCAGAAATGGTGGGGGGGAAATATTTATGAACGGTATAGCAAATTTAAGCATTTGAAAGAGAAGATTGTTTTAAAATCAGCCGTTTGGGCTATTTAGAACTACTTGGAAAACGAAAATATGAACGCTCCAAAGAACTAAAATCCTGTAAACATCTGACAGAACTGCTTAATAATTTGCATAAAACTATGTTTGCTTTTATAAGATTTAAAAAAAACAGACACGCCCCTCTCCCCACAAAGTTATGCTTCCCAATTGTTTTTAAAGATTGGAAATGTTAAGTGTTATTTCAAAAGACAGAAGTAAAATCTCTTGAGCTAACTTTGCTTTTTAAAATTCTATTTGTCTTGCATTGTTTCTGGTAATGAGATCCCCATTATTAAATGGGATTTTTTTTTTTGGTAATGTTAGGAAACAAAGAATTCAGCTGAAAAAAAGGGGGTGGGTGTGTGCATTGTCACTACAGCTTCACTATTAGGCAAAATATACTGGTTTGGCTGGTAGGAAAAGTCAGATAATTTTGGTTTGTTATCCTCCGTTGCAATTTGTATCTGTTTAGCACGTCCTAATAGCGTGATTGAAAATGCAGCAAATGAGAACCTGTTTCAGTAATGTTTCTAATAGGAATGTTTCTAACTATGTTTGCATGAGGTGGAATTCAGAATAGAAAAATGTTCTAACTTTTATGGAAATTACTCGATGTTACATTTCAGGATGCAAAAGGCAAGCTTTAATGTCGTAAGGTAGTTATAACTCACGTAGTGAAAAATTCATTGAGCCATGCAAAGCATAATGTTGGTCATTTTAGTCACTTTCTGAGGAAAATGTTTCATAATTCACTAAAATAGCATGACTTGATCTTGTAAATCATCGTCTTAAATCTCTATTATTTAAATAAAATCATAGATTATAAAAGGATGGGAATGCTGTGATTTCAATGTATTCTTAATCAATTGCTATTAGAAAGTAGGTTTTTAATATTTTTTAGAAAAGTGTAAGCTATTGACTTACAGTGCTATTGACTCAGTGCTTCCTCTTATTTTGTACTTTTCACTTCTGCAGGTTTTTTGTGCTCTTAGTGTACGTAATAGAATGGTCTTGATTTATTAGTAACATTTTCTTGAATTTCTTCTTTTTAGTCATTGTACGGTTGTTTCAATTTTGGGGATGTGTAATTTTTAAAGTACAGAATAATTGTGTATTTTATGTGCATTTAAATAACAAGTTGCCACATAGGTAACGCATTGTAAGAATGTTTATATGAAAATATAAATAAGTATTGAAAGTTGTGAGATTACTCTGATTTAACAAAGTAATTTCTCCTGTTTGGGAGGAT
Source organism: Piaya cayana (assembly GCA_013389865.1). Taxonomy (NCBI): domain Eukaryota; kingdom Metazoa; phylum Chordata; class Aves; order Cuculiformes; family Coccyzidae; genus Piaya; species Piaya cayana. The sequence continues at coordinate 276,855 of WAAB01002490.1, read as the reverse complement.
ATGGAGGACGCATCGTGGCAAAAAGTGAGCAGTGTGGGCACCTGAGGTGACGGCAGCCAGGTCAATTGGCACATTTTGTGCAAAGCTGGAATTAATAAATGAGTTTGTGACTCTTTTTACATTTCCTGGAGTTGTTCCTTTCCCAGTGATTTGTTGCAGCGTCCTCCCAGTGTACTGAAACGTGCAGGGGTTAGAGAGCCGCAGAGCAGCCGAGCCAGTGAGCTGGATGGGAGGTAGGAATGCGAGTCAGATACCTGGTGGTGGCTTCAGTGCCTTGAGCAGTGATCAAGCTCTTCACTACTACGGGGTCAGTATTCAACCCGGTCTAACCCTGACGGCTTTTGCACTTTGCTGCTTCGCACTTGGACTTCAGGGAGTGCAGCAAAAGGAAAACGCAGCTAGCAGGAAAGCTACTCTGGACCTAGTAGGATTTATTAGCTCAGGTTTCATGCCATAAGCTGCTGAACTGGAAGCAAAGTGGCTGAAATTTCCTTTGCAGTTGAGTGAATATTCCAAGTCGGAGCGAGCTGCCCTCGCACAGGTGTGTCTTATTTTCTGCGTGTGTTCAACCTGCTATGTGGATAAACGCTTTGCAGAATGACTTGCAAGTTGATAGTGTCTGCTCAGATGAGGATTCCACGAGTTGGATGTACTATTTATGTTAAGTAATGAGTTATTATCTGTGAAATTGATGACAAAAATTGACTGGTTCAGCTGAAATCAGTCATAGTGCCGCTTTTTACTTCCATCTATTATAGATGTCACTTACTCTTTGTTGTAGTTTTGCAGAGAACACCATCATGTTTGCATTCTAGCTCTTTATCTCCTAGATCATTATCTCATAAGCACTCCAAATATTTTTCAAGTCTTGTCAATATACTACCAAAAATATAAGTATATGTAAGTGCTGCTATTTTTTTACTAATAAGCATGAAGCACAGAGCTGTGGCAGATCCAGCAGTGGTGTATGTTATTCCTTAAGAAATTCCTGTTTTGAGCTTCTCCCTGTTCAAAGTGTTCAGGAATTTATTCCACTCCATTGCAGTTTTTTATCAGAAACTGATTTAATAGGACCAAAATAGCAAAAGAAAAGCTGTTAGTATTCAAAACTTGTTACCTGAAGTAATCTGGTTTGTTTATCCATTATCTTGTATCTTGGCGAGTGAGTGGTTTTTGAGATTAATGGAAATAACGTGGCTGATTATCAGAAGGTCATCCAGTGTAGGGGGTTTATTTATGGAGCTTTTACTCTGCTTTCTGTGTAAGAGACATGACTAAAACTTCTACAAATGCCACTGAACCTCTGCCCTTCCACCTTCTTCTATAAGTCAATGTCAGCTATGTAATTAAGACTGGATTTTATTACTCATGTAAGACACACAGGTAGATTAAGTCTTTCCATCATTTGAGATTTATTTAAATTAATTCAATTCAGCCATTTCACGTTGAACGGACCACTGAATGGGCTAGCAAGAATTAAGAAAGCAGGTGGAGCTTAGGACTGTGTCTAAAGGGGCAGTAAGTACACATCATTGTAGTCCTAGTGTCACCCTTTTTTAAGTATCTGTTAGAGAACACTGTAATTTCTTGTTTATGTGCTTACTTACCTATCTGGAGTCCTTAGGGTTAATCAATGCATGAAGAAGGAAGGTGGAAGGTTTCAGCTGGACAAGTATTTAGGGTGCGGCTTGGGTCTGCGTGAGGAGCAGAGCAGTGCTCCAGAACTCCGCAGTCTGGGTGTGGATAAAATGAATAGATGTGCCTAGAAAATTTCTGGGAATGTTATGACAATGAGTGCCTGACACAAGGGACATTCCATGAGCTGATCTGCCTGGACAAGGGGAAGCCCTGAGTCTGGGAAAATATTTGCAGTGAGGTTACGATCATCTGGCTACTCCAAAGGATTTTTGCGTTTTTAGAAGTAGTGCAGATACTTCCAAGAAGCTGTCTCCTGGGTCCTCTGATTTCCAGAGGTTTTAGGGTTTTTCTAACCTATCTGTGATACTTTCAGAGTTATGCCTGACAACTCTGGTTTAGCAAAAGCCTGGCACAAGCATTGAAATCTATGCAAAGAATACAACTGGATTTATAATTTTAAGGTAGTGCCTTTAACTGGGAAGTAGTTAGTAGTATCAATTTGTGATTAGTGTAGAAAATTAATACAGCACCTTTATTAAAAGGAGTAAAAGTAATGAATAAAGCATCATGTATATTGATGACATTAGCGATAGTGCTTGTTAGTGTTTATGGAGTCGCAGAATTGTTTAGTTTGGAAAAGACCTTTAAGATCATCAGGTCCAACTGTAAATGTAACACTACCAAGTCCCTAAGTGACATGTCTACATGTCCTTGAAATACCTTCAGGGATGGTGACTCAACTGCTTCCCTTGATAGGCTGTTCCAATGCTTGATAACCCTTTCAGTGACAGAATTTTTCCTAATATCCAGTCTAAGCTTCCCCTGGTGCAACTTGAGGCTTCCTCCTCTCATTCTATCACTTGTTACCTGGGGAAAAGAGACCAACATCCACCTCAGTACAACTTCCTTTCAGGTAGTTGTAGAGAACTATAAAGCGTCCTCTGAGCCTCCTTTTCTCCAGATTAAACAGCCTCAGTTCCCTCAGCTGCTCCTCATAAGGGTTGTGCTCCAGACCCTTCACCAGCTTCTTTGCCCTTTTTTGTATGCGCTCCAGCACCTCAATGTCTTTCTTATAGTGAGGGGCCCAAAACTGAGCACAGTATTTGAGGAGCAACCTCCCCAGTGCTGAGTGCAAGGGTGTGATCATTTCCCTAGTCCTGGTGGTCACAAGCTGAGAGGCTATTTGCCTTCTTGGCCACCTGGCTTGTATTCAACCAGCTGTTGACTAACTCCACCAAGTCCTTTCCCACCATGTGGCTTTCCAGTCATTTGTCCCCAGGCTGGTCACATTGCATGGGGTGGTTGTGACCCAAGTGCAGGACCTAACGCTTAGCCCTGTTGAGCCCCATACACCAATCCAGCCTGTCCAGATCCCTCTGCACAACCTTCCTACCCTCAAGCTGATTGAAACTGTTATCCAGCTTGGCATCAGCTGCAAACTTACTCAGGGTGCGCTGCTGATAAATGATGCGAGTGGCTTGGTGAGCGCTTCCCCAACTCCCTTGGGTGGATCCCATCGATCCCATAAAGTTGTGTGTGTCTAAGTGGTGTAGCAGGTCACTAACTGTTTTCTCTTGATTGGTCTTCATACTATTCCCCATCCCTGTCTTCCAGCTGAGAGCGCTGGGTACCTGGAGAACAACTGGTCTTGCAAAGACTGAGGTGAAGAAGTAATTAAGTACCTCAGCCTTTTCCTCATCCTTTGTCACTATTTCTCACCTTCCTTTTCTTTCCCTGTCCAGTAAAGGACGGAGATTCCTTCCTTTTGTTATGAATGTATCTATGGAATTTATCATTGCATTAGCTTCTGATTAAGTTGTTTTGTTAACAATTATTCTTAGCAACAAGTAGGTTTTAGTGGGCTTTTTTTCAAATAGAAAGAGATTATAGACAAACATTTTATTTAATTTTTTTCTTGGATATCTGTCACTGCATGGTTAAAAGAAATTGCTTGCACACTCTAACCAAGACTAGAATGCTGACTTAGAGCCATTTTCTTGACATGAGTGCTAATGCAAGAAAACTAGAATATTCTGCCTAATATCTTAAACTTGTTCATCTGCATCACTAACCTTTAAACAAAATAATTCTGTTTGAAAGACGGAGCTTGAGCATTATGACACTGCACTAATATGTGTTCTTTCTTTCCTTGCATGCGCTACAGAAACAAGATATACTTAATCAAGTAAGTAATCTTAATTTGATTTTTTTCCCCTTTTGTTACACATAGGAGCAGTATCTTTTATTTTGCAGGCTTCCGTTCAGATGTCACTTACTAATAAATTCTGCATGTGGCTATTCTGACAGATAATAAGCAAATATTTATAGCTGAGAGCAAAGTGCACTCTTTGCCCCTTGGCAGGTGGATTTCATTTTTCTCATTCACAGTGCATAATTTTTCTAACGTTAATTGAGAGGAATATTAAAAATAACTTAAGAGCAAGTAATTAACTTGTTCCATACATGTCACAGAAATTTATGCTTGCTAGTGAGATCTCATAATGGTTTCTGTTCTTCTGAAATTACAATAACACATCTCAGAAAAAAATTAAATACTATTTCTGTAACGATATAATGTAATTCATATATAGCAGGCTTAAAGTTGCAGATTTTGTAGTTTGATTAAGGCTTATAACATGCTCTAAGCAGTTGTGACTTTACAACAATTGCAAGAGAAATAGTTAAAGAACTCATCACCCATCGAGGCTCTACTCTTAAGAAGCTTCAGTAGCTTAAAACAAGGTATAATAATACAATAAAAAAGAAAAAGGCAAGGGAAGAAGGACTAATCAAATGCTCTATTTTTTTTTTAAATGACCCAGTTACTTTTCATTTGTAGCACAGAGGTGTTAAAAAGCTCCTGGGAAGAGGCAGCTGGAACATGAGAACAATGGAAAAGTCAATAGAGAGAAAGGATTAGTTTTGTAGGAACCCCTCACTTTCTGAGGTCAAAAGCCAGTTGAGCTTTTGGAAGTGTGTTACTAAAAGCAGTACTCCCCGTTGATAAAAGGGCTCAGTTTTCTTCAGGTGACCAACATAACTTTCATTAATTTTTTCGTAAGCTCACAGAGTGACTGCAGTGGGTCCTGAAAGAGAAGGTGTTCAGGTTTAAGCAGTGTGTGTGGGATCAGTCTTGAGACTGGTCTTTTTGCTAATAACTTTGTCAAAAGAAGCAGGTAAATGCTAATAGAATCAACTCACTAAACCAAATTTGGAAGTTATTGCTAGCATGGAAAAAAAAATCTGAATATTATACTGGAAAAGCTTTATGACTTAACGGAGTGCAGGAAATGGAACGAAATGCGCTAGTGCAGAGTATCGTGTGCTGTACACTGGGGCTAGTGGCATCGTTAGATAAACTGCTGTGTGTGGCAGTGGATCACGAGATCATTGGAAAGCATCATTGTGGTTTGATCGTGAAGAAGCAAAATATATTACTGAGATATTGAAATGGTGTTGCTGTGGCCATGGTGGTCTGAGAACAAGGCAAGACTTGGAAGAGAAGAGAGTGGCCTAGACCCATTGACTTAAGTGGAAAACTCGTTAAAGTTTCAAACACGTAGACCTATGGAACGAGAGAAAGATTTTTGTCTTTCCCTCAGGTACATTCTTTGATCTGACAGAAGATGCTAATTTACTGTAAAGACCTTGTCTTGTGATACCATATAAACTGGAGTGTTTCTGCTACAGATAGGGAGATTTAATTTTCTCTAAAAAGGTACTGCAGAAGCCATAGCTGCTTTTGACCAAATGATGGGACGACGTGTGCTTAAATTGGAACGAATATAGAGAAGGGTTAGTAGGATGTGGAGAATTACAGCATATCTGTTATGTAGGAGAAGCCCGTTGCTCACATATAGTAAACAGGGGCTGACTAAGGGGGGATGTTGTGTGTCTAGTTACAAAAGAGGAAGAAAATAGCAACTTGTGAGTATCATCAGCAGAAAACTGTACCCTTCAGACTGGGCAGTCAGGCGTTTCTCTCACTCTCTGGGCAAAATTCTAGGGAAACACTGTGGATCCGTAGAGAGTTGGGACGCCTGGCAGGCAGAGGTGCTGGCAGTGGGACTGTGAGCCTGCCCNGAAAAAAAAATCTGAATATTATACTGGAAAAGCTTTATGACTTAACGGAGTGCAGGAAATGGAACGAAATGCGCTAGTGCAGAGTATCGTGTGCTGTACACTGGGGCTAGTGGCATCGTTAGATAAACTGCTGTGTGTGGCAGTGGATCACGAGATCATTGGAAAGCATCATTGTGGTTTGATCGTGAAGAAGCAAAATATATTACTGAGATATTGAAATGGTGTTGCTGTGGCCATGGTGGTCTGAGAACAAGGCAAGACTTGGAAGAGAAGAGAGTGGCCTAGACCCATTGACTTAAGTGGAAAACTCGTTAAAGTTTCAAACACGTAGACCTATGGAACGAGAGAAAGATTTTTGTCTTTCCCTCAGGTACATTCTTTGATCTGACAGAAGATGCTAATTTACTGTAAAGACCTTGTCTTGTGATACCATATAAACTGGAGTGTTTCTGCTACAGATAGGGAGATTTAATTTTCTCTAAAAAGGTACTGCAGAAGCCATAGCTGCTTTTGACCAAATGATGGGACGACGTGTGCTTAAATTGGAACGAATATAGAGAAGGGTTAGTAGGATGTGGAGAATTACAGCATATCTGTTATGTAGGAGAAGCCCGTTGCTCACATATAGTAAACAGGGGCTGACTAAGGGGGGATGTTGTGTGTCTAGTTACAAAAGAGGAAGAAAATAGCAACTTGTGAGTATCATCAGCAGAAAACTGTACCCTTCAGACTGGGCAGTCAGGCGTTTCTCTCACTCTCTGGGCAAAATTCTAGGGAAACACTGTGGATCCGTAGAGAGTTGGGACGCCTGGCAGGCAGAGGTGCTGGCAGTGGGACTGTGAGCCTGCCCTCTGGGAAAGTGCTGAGGGCACCGAGGTGTAAAGCGTTTCACATTTCTACTGCAAAACTGTTCGATTTTGAAGATTTTTGGATGATCTTAACTGCTGCTTCTCTCTCCTTTCCTCAGTCTGTGCTGACATCTCTACCTCCTTGATTCCTTCCTTCTTGCCTTCTGATATTTCCCCTCTCACCTTAAGATTCTATTTTTATCTTTTTTTCTGCACCACACGGTGCTTCATAAAGCTCTTACTGCTTTCATTTACAAGTTACCTATTTTATTCTCATAGTCTTATTAAATCACTAATTCGAGCACTGTTTTCCAGTTCTGATGTGCACAAGGTACTGTTTCAAAGTATTTTAAAATGGGAATTGATTTCTTCGTTTATTAGGGTCCTGCCATCAGCATTTAGATAGAAGTTGATGGAGAGGTTTAAGCTGTCTTGATATTCGGGCCAGAGACACTCTTCTGTTTCAAAGAAAACGGTGCTTAAAGCCACACCAGTTTCAAAGGAAATAAAACTAAAATGCAGAGGGTCAGACTGTGTCTGCCTTATCATGAACATATTTTATTTGAAGGATGACAGACGACTCTGACAGTGCTCCAGCTCCTCTGACAGCATGAAAACAGTACAAATATGGTACCAATTACAGTATTAATACGTATGAAAAATGCAATTCTTACATTTTCATATTAGTTTGAAATATCAGTTGAGTTGTTCTTTTCCCACAATGAAATAAATTCCTCCAGAAAGTATATATTTATGGTATTTCTTTTTTTAAATATTGCCATTAATGATTATTAAATATTTATGCGTTTAAGCTGAAGCGTACGTGCATGGTGCAATGTTTGTGCTTAATTAGGAGCTGCGACTCTTTATTCTGCTTGTCACTGGTGATATATTTCATAATATTAAACTGCTAAGATGCATTTAATGTAAATAGAAAAAGATCTTTGTGTGTTATTAAATGTGATTTTAATTGTGTTACGCTGTGTCTTCATTGATCGCTATATGTCTGAATTAATGCTGCGAGAGAAACAGCAGGAGAGATGGTTTTGTTTAGTGGGTATTTGGACTCTTGAAACAAAACTAAATAAAAATACTTCCATAACAAAACAGGGTTTAATCTATAACAGTGAGAATTTTGAAGCCATCAAACGAGTGCTGTGCTGGTTTAGTTTACATGCTATTTGCAACGGTTGGGTAATAAAAAGACTATGTGGTGCTTTAAAACAGTTCTAGAAGTGTTTGTTACCTGATCAGACGCAGATCAGATCTATTTTATTTGCTTACAAAGGATATTACCTAGAAATTGGAGACTTGAAGTCCTCTTGTGCCATCCAGGTACTATTCTTAGTCACATTCACTGGCCAGTGCTAATTGAGCAGATGACACTGCTTGTGTCTCTTAATCACTTTCTAACATTTCTTTTTTAAATTCTGATGAGGGCAAACTCAAACCTGGTTCAATTAGTACAGCTCCACTTCCCTAACGAGCGTAAACTTACTCAGTTAAAAGTGAATAGAAATTGTTCCTAAATGGAACGGGACATTTTAAACCTTCTTCCGTTGGTGTAAGCGACTGTTCCAAATGAAACATCTAATTAACTGGGCTCAGATTGAGATAAATCTCAGCAAACAGTTCCTTTATGAATTGAAACAGTTCTGCAAGTTTGAATTTTTTAAAGGGGGAGGGGTGAACAAGGGCTGTTCACACAACTTCACATATTTTACTTACTGAAGTGTTGTAGCTGATGTTTGTAATAACGGGAGCTGAAAATTTCCAAAAGTTTGCAGTGGGTCAAGAAGATCATTGTAAGTTAAAATATGTGAGATTGCTACAGATACGTATAGTAAAATAATTCTTCTTAATTTTAGCTGCATTGTGAAAAATAACAATTCAGCCACACTTGTCTGTAAGCAGGTTTTTTACACCATCTTTAGAAACAGGTGAATTGTTTGATTCAACCAGAACTTTTTTGTCGTAACTGACTTTTTTTCCCAGGGATTAATTCATTTTGCTCTTTTATTTGGTCTTGGTTTGAAGCACACCATTTATACCTTTCTTCCTAGCTTCTATAGTACTTATAATTTTCTGATGACTGTTTCTCCTGGGACATAAACTATCTTCTCTTCGCTTTGTTCAGTATGTAATAATTTATGGATATTTTTTCTGACATTCTTTATTGATAATACATGTAGAATAGACGNGGGTATTTGGACTCTTGAAACAAAACTAAATAAAGATACTTCCATAACAAAACAGGGTTTAATCTATAACAGTGAGAATTTTGAAGCCATCAAACGAGTGCTGTGCTGGTTTAGTTTACATGCTATTTGCAACGGTTGGGTAATAAAAAGACTATGTGGTGCTTTAAAACAGTTCTAGAAGTGTTTGTTACCTGATCAGACGCAGATCAGATCTATTTTATTTGCTTACAAAGGATATTACCTAGAAATTGGAGACTTGAAGTCCTCTTGTGCCATCCAGGTACTATTCTTAGTCACATTCACTGGCCAGTGCTAATTGAGCAGATGACACTGCTTGTGTCTCTTAATCACTTTCTAACATTTCTTTTTTAAATTCTGATGAGGGCAAACTCAAACCTGGTTCAATTAGTACAGCTCCACTTCCCTAACGAGCGTAAACTTACTCAGTTAAAAGTGAATAGAAATTGTTCCTAAATGGAACGGGACATTTTAAACCTTCTTCCGTTGGTGTAAGCGACTGTTCCAAATGAAAGATCTAATTAACTGGGCTCAGATTGAGATAAATCTCAGCAAACAGTTCCTTTATGAATTGAAACAGTTCTGCAAGTTTGTATTTTTTAAAGGGGGAGGGATGAACAAGGGCTGTTCACACAACTTCACATATTTTACTTACTGAAGTGTTGTAGCTGATGTTTGTAATAACGGGAGCTGAAAATTTCCAAAAGTTTGCAGTGGGTCAAGAAGATCATTGTAAGTTAAAATATGTGAGATTGCTACAGATACGTATAGTAAAATAATTCTTCTTAATTTTAGCTGCATTGTGAAAAATAACAATTCAGCCACACTTGTCTGTAAGCAGGTTTTTTACACCATCTTTAGAAACAGGTGAATTGTTTGATTCAACCAGAACTTTTTTGTCGTAACTGACTTTTTTTCCCAGGGATTAATTCATTTTGCTCTTTTATTTGGTCTTGGTTTGAAGCACACCATTTATACCTTTCTTCCTAGCTTCTATAGTACTTATAATTTTCTGATGACTGTTTCTCCTGGGACATAAACTATCTTCTCTTCGCTTTGTTCAGTATGTAATAATTTATGGATATTTTTTCTAACATTCTTTATTGATAATACATGTAGAATAGACCCTGGGTGATAATCTGCTACAAGCTCCTTCTATAAGTAGTGCCTTAGCACTCTTCTTAAAAAAAAAAAAATCCCCATCTTTTTATAGTAAATATAGTGTATTTAGTAAATGTGTTTAAGTATGTGTATTTGTGTGTAGTACTTCTAGATATACAAATTTACACACATAAGTGATTACATACTAATATAAACCTGTTTTTTCTTACCCAGATATAGGACTGGGATGAGACTTCAGTGGTTGGTGAATACCTTCTCGATTTATTTTAGTAATTAGTATCAATTTATTTTATTAACATGAGAACGCAGCATAAGGTTGTGCTTTGGAATCTTGTTCTTGCATAAAAATTGAGTCTTTCTGTTTCTGTTTTGGATGTTTTGCTGAGTTTTCTTCTGCCAAGACACGTGCCAGCTGAGGGAAAAATTTGGCTGTTATGTATGTCTGCAGGATTGATAATATCTGAATATAATGTGACCATATGGAGTATTTGGTAGCAGCAGCATAGGGAAGCACGTGATTATTTTCCTTTCTGTAACCTCTGATCTAACTAAATGAAAATTTGGATACTGCTTGATCTAAGAAATGATTTTATTTGGTTACCAGAACTTCCAAAATTAATTGTAAAAAAAATGTGTTAAATCAAATGCTTAGATCAGAAAATACTAACAACTTTCAGACCAAGCTTTAGCCTGATGCACAATCTCCATGAGTAATTCCCAGTTGAATTTGAATTTCTGCCATATGAACATTAAAAATACAGTTATACACCGAATACTTGTTCATTCTTGTGTGATTCACGTTTTCTAGCTTATTAACTTTGTCTATATGGTCTCTGCATTTTTCCAATGTATTTTGGCAGAAGTTAGGTTTAGGAACATCATCGGAATCAGTGGGTCTAGAATAATAATGTATTTAACGCAGTAGCATTAAGGTGTGTCGTTGTTATCACATTATGTGTGAATCAAGGTCCTATAACATCTCCTCCTATTTCAACATCTCATTTTTCAGATATTGGGTCAATGTAAATTGTTTAAAAAGAAGTAATAAATTAAGGAGACCTACCCACAAACAAAAATAACCCAGAGCTCTTAATGTCCGTAAAATAAAGCTGATTACACTCTACATTTTTGGCACCATTTGACGATCAGGCAAAGTAATTTAAAAAGTAATTAATTGAAAATTTTCTTTTCAATGTAATTATCTTTCCATTATCTCTGAAATGTTCTATTTAATAAGTGAAAACCATATTTCATGGGAGTCTGCTAGAATGAATAATTTATCTTTTCCTTTCTCTCGCTGTCTTCCATTTGGTTTCTCAGGATGATGAGAGCAGTGGCTGATGTTGAAATATTTGGTGCACGAAAAAGACCAAAGAGAATGTGGTGTTTTAAAAGAATTTATGGGTGAAGATTGATTCCAAACACTAGATCACGTCTTGTTCCCATTTATTTGGCCAGTGTGGTGTGGAAAAGGAGTTGTTGTTCTGCTCCTCCCTGCCCTGATGCGTCCACAGTGGCAACTTTTGTCAAGAGATGATTGCTAAGTTACTTTTTTGCATCTGGTGAGGAGAAAGTGGAGCAATACAGCTTCTTTTTCTTCCTTCCGTGTGTCATCTGGCAGAAGTAGTTGTTGCATTTATACCAGCGAGGAAAATACATGAGGCAGTTAGACCTGTTCTATTGCAGTTTGGTGTTAGGGTCGATCTTGAGTTAAAAACTCTCATTTTTTTCCTGACTGCATTTTTTTGTTCTCTTCAAATGTCTTATATCATAGAATTGTAGAATCACCAGGTTGGAAAAGACCCGCCAGATCATGGAGCCCAACCATTCCTATCAAATATACATTTCTATCAAGTATTACATACATTCCTAGCAAGTCTTTTCTCCATGGAATTCCAGTTAGAGAGAACTTAGCAAAAAAACCTCTCTACTAATAGACTATACTTTTAAAGACAAATATTAAGACTGGTTTCAAGGAATACCAGACTTAATGAATGACCATCTTAAAGCATTCTGTAAGAGCTATATTTTGACACACTGTAAGTGTGTGTGAGAAGTACCTTGTTCTTTCAATAATTGCATTGATTTCAGTGTTGGAATAGGAGAGTAAGACCTAGAGCCACGTATATGTTTTCTTACAACCTTAATTGCAGAATTCCTGTTTCTAGCTTATGCCCCCCTTGAGTGCTGCTCCTTAGAAGTTTACTACAGAATTTGTCTAGATTTATATTATAGTGTAGGTGTGTATAACAAGCTGAATAGAAAAGCCTTCCAAACCTTAAGGAATGGTATGTGGTAGGAGTTAAAATATTATATAGCATAGGTAAACATTCTAAACAGTTTTCTTTATAAAGCAATGAAGAATGCAAAATTTGATCTACTTTTATATAACCTGTGTTTCACCGAGAAACCATGTTTTATGTATTCTCGCCATCAGGATATACTGAGTTGTGATGTCTGTACCACGTAGGGTAATCTTGGCACAGAAAGTACACAGAAAATCTTCACAATTCTTGTGTTTTTCTTGATCTTATGTTTCTGTGTACTGTCAGTAACGCAGGAGAGCGAATTGAAAAGCCACAAAGCTTATTGTATGCAGTAGGAGAAAGGAAGAAGTCAGATATTACAGTATAGAACTCCCTTTTATTCACTAGTTGCTGCCGTCTTGCCCCACACTGTGCATCAGTTTTGCTCTGTGAGGTGGAACAAGGGATGAATTCCCACGGCTGCCTTGCTTGCTTTATCTATTATCATGTTCATAGTTAGGGACACCGCAGCCTGAAATGCATGATTTCTGGAATATTGACTTCCACTTACCACAGGGAGTGGGGGAAGCTTAATTGCCATGTGTGGAATCCTATAGCTGTATGAACGTTTCATATTCTGAAAGGCCTAAGAGGCCAGTGAAAATTGGTGATAGTGTGTCATGTCGCTGCCTTAGTTTCCTGCATGTTGTTAACGATTCCTGTGGGTCTCATGTGCGCCATTCCTCTGTTCCTCCCAACACAGGCTTTCACTGCAAAAAAAAAAAAAAAGAGAAATTTGTGGGAAATGTTGTGACATCACCAATTTTAAGGAGGTAGGAAGCAACGTTGTTGTGTATGACCAGTCACCTGAGATCAGCCCTATTTGATATATCGTTAAGTTTAGAACCATAGTATCACCAGGCTGGAAAAGACCTCCGAGATCATCAAGTCCAACCTTACCCATATGCTACAAAACCATATCTTTAAGTACCTCCTCTCTACTCATCGTTTAAGAATGAGCAGAACATAGTCTGCTTGCTCTGGGTTGTGGAAGGACAGGTTTCTGCTCTCTGCAAAGACACAGGACTTTATAGAGATAATCCTATGCTTTCATTTACCCATAGAGATGATCCTATACATTCAGTTACCCGTAGAGATAATCCTGTGCATTCAGTTACCCGTGATGGGTCTTTTAAGGCAGATTTTACAACCTTCTAGTCTGGCAACACAGCTGGCGTTCGCCCCCTTTCTGACATCCAAGGTGTTAGAATCCATTCTGCAGTCTGGACAGAGTTAGGTGTTTTAGACACCTTCATAGCCTGTTTTAGCCACCTTCATAGCCTGTTTTAGCCATAATCAGAAGATCAGAGACCTGAGTGGATCCTGTGGGTTTAGTTAGACTATGGGACTATACATGTGGATGCAAAATTAGAAGACACCTGAAATTTTCTGTTATTTTGCCAAGCAGAGTCATAGCTGCTACTCTAAAACCAGTCATTCAATGCCATTTTCCCCCTGAAATTTAGAGAATTGCGCTTTATGAACTAGCACAAAATTAGTGTAATGTACTTGAGTGCTTGAGAAGAAACAGAGCTGTTCTCTTAGTAACTGGATTTTTTTTTTAAAGCATATTAAGTATAGACTGGCTCCATTTCTTTTTCTGATGTATTCTGGGAATCTGGGATTTGAAAGAAGCTGAAGAGTGGGAAGTAAGGGCTCTGCTTTATGCAGTTGGTGTAGAGCAGAAAGAGAAGTATGATATATGCATTCTTTTGTGGTATTAGTTAATTAAAAACCATCCCATATCTATGAGATACAAGGGGTAGAGGCAATATGTGCATCCAGTCATGCTAGTGCTGTGGTATATAGGGGTCACTTTATTGATGATTTTGAGCTATTCCGTGCAGTAACATGAGGATAAAATTCTGGGGCACATTGCAACTGTGAATAAAGTGACAGCTTTAATACCTATAAAGATTTACAACTAACGGTAATGTCTCTGTTTCTTCAGAGCTGAGCATTGTTAGTCAGTGTGATCAGCGTCATCCTTGAAACTCTCTTGAGAAATGTCGTTTCTCCTGAAACCTGCTGTTTATTTTTTTTTTTGCCTGTTGCCAGGACTTTAATCTCTTTGTAACTTTCAACTCTTTGCTGTCAAGACTCCTTAGTGACATTTTTTTTTGGTAGTACAATACTTGTTGTTTGTTTGTATATGTCTTTTAATATGTCATTACTGTTCTGTCATATGATTTTGGGAGGTGTGTTGAAGGGATACACTAGTGATCAGATTCCTGAGGTGGAGAAGGCAAATAAAAGCCCAGGCTAGGGGATTTTCTACAGAATTTGCTTTTAAAATACATTGTGATAGAAAAATAGGAAGACATCTCAGGATGCTTGGGCAAAGCTGTTAAGGATTTTCCCAGGACCGTTTAGCAGCTGGGGAAGAGAGAAAAACAACGTTCTGTTGGAGGGACTTTATTTAGATCTTACCTCAGTTCTTCCACTGAGTGGAAATTATTCCTTAATTCATGGAATGGTTGGACTCGATGATCCGGTAGGTCTCTTCCAACCTGGTGATTCTATGATTCTATGTATAGTGATACCTGGTAACACATATTTAGGTACCCTAATTATATTAGGTATGAGGCAAATGATGAAATCTTCAATCCAGTGAAGACCTAACATTTTTATTCATAATCAGAAACAAGTCTGTGGACGCCTTAGGAAGCCGAACTAAAAAACCTGAAGGGTTTATTAAGTCTGAGTGCTTTATGAAGTAGCACTTGAGAGGGTCCTTCAAGATCCCAGTATGAATAAGGGCATCGGTATAATACCAACCTCGAGCTTTAGACATCTTCATTCCTTTTCTTAACTCCCCCATGTTCTCATTAGACTGTAATTAGCTGCTTGGTTTTACAGTGATGAAATTAAAGGAGAGATTTCTTGTTCTGCAGAGTGTTGTGAAGTGCAAGCCCTGCTTTATCACAGTGCGTTAATGGAAGGGCACAATTAGTAAAGGCAGAAAAAAAACACCTTTGGATGCATTTTGCTGTGAATCTGTCGTGTTGCTGAGCTGGATGCAGTGGGACAAATCTTGATCCTTGTTTCTGTTGTCAATCAATTATTCAGAAATTATAATTTTTTTTTCTGCTTCTTCTTTTTTCAGTTAAGTTGTACAGATCTCTTTGGGGGTAGCATAAAGAACAACAGTACTTATGGATTAAATTCTTGTTGGCCGTTAGTCCCGAGATTAATTTTGAATTTTTTTTGATGGTTAATTAAATGTTATGAATTTTTCGTGACAGTTTATCGTATAGAAAAGATGCATATTTTTTATTTTCTTCTGCATTGTCTTAGCAAGACAACTTTCACGTTAGTATTCAGAAATGCCAAAAGTTGTTTAATGATTGACACATTTTATTTTCTGAAAAAAGAATTTAAAAGTTAAAACTGTGCAGTTTTGCTTCTTCCTCCTGCCCTTTCTCCTGTCCTTTTCTCCAAGGTTGATATATACCTTGGTTTTCACTTTCAGGTAGCTGTAAACATTGATAAAATCTATAAATGGGAAATAGTAATAGTAAGAACTACTTCTAAAAATAGTAAAATTAATTTTACATTGATGTTATAGATCAAATCAGCTGAAACTCGGTGGTTTTGAATGTGTACTTCTCTGGCCTTAAAAGGTTTCATTATGAAATGAAATTTCATTTCCCTGTAACACAGAAGATTTTAGATTTATAACATCTTATTTTAAAAGTTTATTTTTGTAAGGCACAAGAAAAGGAGCTCCAGTAAACTTGATGAGTCAGTGGCTTAATATACTAAATGAGGAATCCAGTTATATTTTGATAGGAATGGTTGGACTCGATGAGCCGATGGGTCTCTTCCAGCTTGGTTGTTCTATGATTCTTCTATATGTTTCATATAAAACCACCTACCTTTCTATGACCTGCAGGGAAGGCATTTAGTAGGGTTTTCTTTATTTGAAATAAAGCTAAAATGGCACAGATTTTTACTCTTCCCTGCCTCCTCAGAAGATTTAGGCTAAATTATTTGAAAATTCTTTCATGTTCCTCTGAAATTGACTGCCTCAGCTACGTCCTTAGATGTCTCCTCACGTTGAGAAGTTTCCCAAGATCGCTGAACTTGTGATCGTAATCTCCCTGCGCCCTGACAGTCTCTTGTGAAAATGAATGAATGAATGAATTCATGTGCCAGGTTAATTGTAGTCAGTTTTTTACGTCCTCTCACACTCACTTGGGAAACGTCACAGAAAATGCCGTCTGAAATGCTAAAAACCTCTTTCTTGGGTTCATTTAAATTCAGCTGAAGCTTGTGGAAGCCAAGCAACTGTTGAAAATTAAGCAATTAGCCTGCAAGCTTAAGAAAATAACATCCAGCATTATGACTTATGTGTTATTCTAGTATTATTGATCTCAATCGTTTCATCAATACTTGCGAATTCATGAACAGAAATAAGTTATTTTCAGACTGCATCAAAAGCTGTTGAGTTTTTCATCTGAGAAATTCTGATATNTTTTTTTTTGGTAGTACAATACTTGTTGTTTGTTTGTATATGTCTTTTAATATGTCATTACTGTTCTGTCATATGATTTTGGGAGGTATGTTGAAGGGATACACTAGTGATCAGATTCCTGAGGTGGAGAAGGCAAATAAAAGCCCAGGCTAGGGGATTTTCTACAGAATTTGCTTTTAAAATACATTGTGATAGAAAAATAGGAAGACATCTCAGGATGCTTGGGCAAAGCTGTTAAGGATTTTCCCAGGACCGTTTAGCAGCTGGGGAAGAGAGAAAAACAACGTTCTGTTGGAGGGACTTTATTTAGATCTTACCTCAGTTCTTCCACTGAGTGGAAATTATTCCTTAATTCAT
Source organism: Piaya cayana (assembly GCA_013389865.1). Classification (NCBI taxonomy): domain Eukaryota; kingdom Metazoa; phylum Chordata; class Aves; order Cuculiformes; family Coccyzidae; genus Piaya; species Piaya cayana. Next base: position 259,805 of record WAAB01002490.1, on the reverse strand, counting down.
GGAATGGTTGGACTCGATGATCCGGTAGGTCTCTTCCAACCTGGTGATTCTATGATTCTATGTATAGTGATACCTGGTAACACATATTTAGGTACCCTAATTATATTAGGTATGAGGCAAATGATGAAATCTTCAATCCAGTGAAGACCTAACATTTTTATTCATAATCAGAAACAAGTCTGTGGACGCCTTAGGAAGCCGAACTAAAAAACCTGAAGGGTTTATTAAGTCTAAGTGCTTTATGAAGTAGCACTTGAGAGGGTCCTTCAAGATCCCAGTATGAATAAGGGCATCGGTATAATACCAACCTCGAGCTTTAGACATCTTCATTCCTTTTCTTAACTCCCCCATGTTCTCATTAGACTGTAATTAGCTGCTTGGTTTTACAGTGATGAAATTAAAGGAGAGATTTCTTGTTCTGCAGAGTGTTGTGAAGTGCAAGCCCTGCTTTATCACAGTGCGTTAATGGAAGGGCACAATTAGTAAAGGCAGAAAAAAAACACCTTTGGATGCATTTTGCTGTGAATCTGTCGTGTTGCTGAGCTGGATGCAGTGGGACAAATCTTGATCCTTGTTTCTGTTGTCAATCAATTATTCAGAAATTATAATTTTTTTTTCTGCTTCTTCTTTTTTCAGTTAAGTTGTACAGATCTCTTTGGGGGTAGCATAAAGAACAACAGTACTTATGGATTAAATTCTTGTTGGCCGTTAGTCCCGAGATTAATTTTGAATTTTTTTTGATGGTTAATTAAATGTTATGAATTTTTCGTGACAGTTTATCGTATAGAAAAGATGCATATTTTTTATTTTCTTCTGCATTGTCTTAGCAAGACAACTTTCACGTTAGTATTCAGAAATGCCAAAAGTTGTTTAATGATTGACACATTTTATTTTCTGAAAAAAGAATTTAAAAGTTAAAACTGTCCAGTTTTGCTTCTTCCTCCTACCCTTTCTCCTATCCTTTTCTCCAAGGTTGATATATACCTTGGTTTTCACTTTCAGGTAGCTGTAAACATTGATAAAATCTATAAATGGGAAATAGTAATAGTAAGAACTACTTCTAAAAATAGTAAAATTAATTTTACATTGATGTTATAGATCAAATCAGCTGAAACTCGGTGGTTTTGAATGTGTACTTCTCTGGCCTTAAAAGGTTTCATTATGAAATGCAATTTCATTTCCCAGTAACACAGAAGATTTTAGATTTATAACATCTTATTTTAAAAGTTTATTTTTGTAAGGCACAAGAAAAGGAGCTCCAGTAAACTCGATGAGTCAGTGGCTTAATATACTAAATGAGGAATCCAGTTATATTTTGATAGGAATGGTTGGACTCGATGAGCCGATGGGTCTCTTCCAGCTTGGTTGTTCTATGATTCTTCTATATGTTTCATATAAAACCACCTACCTTTCTATGACCTGCAGGGTTTTCTTTATTTGAAATAAAGCTAAAATGGCACAGATTTTTACTCTTCCCTGCCTCCTCAGAAGATTTAGGCTAAATTATTTGAAAATTCTTTCATGTTCCTCTGAAATTGACTGCCTCAGCTACGTCCTTAGATGTCTCCTCACGTTGAGAAGTTTCCCAAGATCGCTGAACTTGTGATCGTAATCTCCCTGCGCCCTGACAGTCTCTTGTGAAAATGAATGAATGAATGAATTCATGTGCCAGGTTAATTGTAGTCAGTTTTTTACGTCCTCTCACACTCACTTGGGAAACGTCACAGAAAATGCCGTCTGAAATGCTAAAAACCTCTTTCTTGGGTTCATTTAAATTCAACTGAAGCTTGTGGAAGCCAAGCAACTGTTGAAAATTAAGCAATTAGCCTGCAAGCTTAAGAAAATAACATCCAGCATTGTGACTTATGTGTTATTCTAGTATTATTGATCTCAATCGTTTCATCAATACTTGCGAATTCATGAACAGAAATAAGTTATTTTCAGACTGCATCAAAAGCTGTTGAGTTTTTCATCTGAGAAATTCTGATATGGCAGTGAGAGTTAAAAGGAAAGTACTGTGCTTTACATAGCAAAGTGAGCATGAGCCGTGTTAACGTGGACAGTTACTGTCCTCTGCTCTCCTTTTCTTGTCTTTTTGGTTACCGGTGCATTAAGCGCTCTAGCTCTCTTTTGTTATTTACTGTATATACTTCTAGAAAAATGAATTTCCAGAAGTGACCGAATTACTTTAGAACTCATTTCTAATCTACACCAATTATGTTAGATTGTCTTGAAAATGTTTTTCAGCTACGTGGTATTAGAATCATGGATTTTATGAGGGGTTTTTTTTTCCACATATGCAGAGCTCTGTGCATAGATCTCCTTTAAGCAGGACGGTTGTTGCACATTCACTTGATGCTCCGTTTGTTTTGCGTCTGCATTTTTGGCTACACCTTATGTTTTGCAAAAGTAGAGTGCCTGAAACTATATGATGAGACAAAAGATGTGTGTAATAGGTATGCAAGTCACTTACCAGCTTCTGACTTTCAGCATCCTTTGAAATCTTTTGGCTGGGCGTCTCTGAACTCTGCTTGTCCGAGTGTCGCTTCCCTGGCAGAATCCAGGTCACGGAGCACGTGAGAGGAGAGGATAAAGAATTTCCAGCTGAAGAAATCTTAACTGTAGGACAGCTGATAGAACAACCACACACTGAGCGCTTCATCAGTGGAAATGAGGGTATCAAATGTAATAAATGGAAATGGCAGCCGAGTGGTGTTACTTAGGTGTATGTTGTCTTTCCTGGCCAGAAAATATATGGTGGTTTTGAGCACTTGCTTTGGAGGACAAAGGGGTAAAGGATAATTTGATACATTTTTGAGAGTCTTCAGGAAGAAACAAACACATAATTTGTACCTTATTTATTAATCCATGTCTCTACCCAGGCATAATTACAAGCTTATAAAGGGAAAACAATGCAGTATTAGGTATTTAGTTATTGCTGACTGCTTGGAGGAACAATATTACTTGAACAGCAATTAAAAAAATCTAAGTTAGAGGTAAATTCAAGGAATATTTTGGCAGTATATAAATAAACCCCATAGACAAGGTAGTTAACAAAAGCTTTATGTTACACAGAGATACTCTATATGCCATCCATAAAGCTTAATTTAAATGGGATTATAATTTGTTTTCCGGTTTGCTTTTTCCAATTAGATGCTTGTTGTAATTTAGCAGAGCAGCTGAGATAACCTCTCATTAATGAACAGTCTAACAAAGCAATATCCCATTGCTGCAGTCAGTTGGTTTAGTGATAAATGTAATGAAATAGAGATAAATTCAGATAAATGAATACATTTTTATAGTGTAAACTAATAACCAATTTACTTGAATGCTGGTATAGATCCTTTTACCATTGTACTTTCGTAGTTTTTAAACAGGGAATTAAATGTCAGGGAATTTATTACCGAGGAAAACAAAGTTTGTGGCACGAGTGAAACATGTTTTACAAAAGTAGAAGAGTGGCTGGAGCTGGATGATGAGACAAAGATACTTCATGTCCAAGTTAATTATTTCCATTTTATGCCCAGTTTGAGTCTTATGGGGGCAGGTTTTTTTTCAGTCTCTGCTATTTTTATGTTCAGTAGGTAATGAGTTTTATTTCAATGAACTTTCCTCAAATGAGGAGTTTCTGGATTCGAAGGCCACCATTGATACTCTTTTGCTAAGTTTGCATTTCTAATAATAATGGCTTGGATGAGATCAGTCACTTTTTGCAATCTCTGTGATTAATCCCAAGTAAGGACAGTGACACACAGTTAAACGTTACCTCGGGGCAGTTAGGTCTTGGTCTTAATTGAAAACACCTTATTTCCTATGGATATAACAATTCTAGATCTTAAATATTAAAACCAAAGAGGGAAATGATGGCTCCAAAGTGTTGAAATGATATTAAATTCATTGTAATAATTATTTAGACTGTGACTCAGATTACAACGTCACTGAGACACTTTGAAAATTTAGCTTAAATTTTCTTTCTCCGGCATGTTTTGAGGTGGTTTCTTGTTAGTCTTTAACCTCCTAAAGTTGCGTTCAGTATACTGGAGTCAAGGATTTGTGCTAGTGATTTATGTGGAGAAATGGAATTTTTCTGAAGCGTGAAGAAATTTCTCTATTGCCTCTAGTCTTGTCACTACAAGCCCTTGTGAACAGTCCCTCCTCAGCTTTCTTGTAACCCCTTTCAGACACTGGAAGGTCTCTATGACATCTCCTTGGAGCCTTTTCTTCTCCAGGCTGAACTAGCCCAACTCTCTCAGCCTGTGAAGGTGGCTAAGATCAAGCATAGTGCAGTATAACGGGGCCTTATCCCTTGCTTATTTCATCTTGAGAAGCTGCTGTCCTGTGTGATCTAGAAATAGAGAGCAGCGCTGTATTTTACAGCTTAAAGAGTGATAAACTCTTCAAATCGTATATATAACTGAGTAACGTTATTGGTAAGTATGCAGTTGTCACAACGATTTCTGATGTAGAAGTGAAACTGTCTTAAGATCTCCCAATCTGCTTTGGGACCCCTTTATCTCTGGTGGCTCTTAGATGAGCAGGATAAAATGGTGTCATCATGTTTTATGTTTCTGTGACCATATTTGTGCTCTAGAACTTCCTCAAGGTGGGCAGCTGGAGGGGCTGATGCCCTCTCTCTGGTGACTTGTGACAGGACATGANGCTCCACCAGGGGAGATTCAGGCTGGACATTAGGAAAAAATTCTTCACAGAAAGGGTCATTGGGCAGTGGCAAAGGCTGCGCAGGGAGGGGGTTGATTCACCTTCCTGGAGGGGTTTAAGGGACGGGTGGATGAGGTGCTGAGGGACATGGGTTAGTGTTTGATAGGAATGGTTGGACTCGATGATCCGATGGGTCTCTTCCAACCTGGTTATTCTATGAATCAGTCTGCATCAGGGTAAGTTCAGAGTGGACATTAGGAAAAGGCTCTTCGCTGAGAGCATGGTTGGCCACTGGAACAGTATCCTCAGAAAACCGGTCCTGGCACTAAGCCTGTCAGAGTTTTCGGTAGTCCTGTAAGCAACAGGGTGTTGGACTCAATATGGGTCCCTTCCAAATTAAAGTTATTCCATGATTCATTTTATTACTTGGAACTGACAATTCTTTCCTACCAGGAGAAATCATCCATGAAGTTTCATTAATCAACTCTTTGCTGGCAAAAGCAAAACCAAATTAAATTAAATGATGAATGTTTCTAATCAACAACTTTTTTCTTTTTTTCCATATAAATAATATTGTGAATCTCCGCACCCTCATTTGACTATTAGAACCTGTTCAAGACAGAGTGATTAGTTTCTCTTTGACAAGTAGCAGCAAAAACGGTAGCAGCTTAGTAAATGAATTAAACACCCAGAAATGTCCTGCTCCTTTTCTGCCTAATTGTGGGAAAAGCTAAGACTTGCTGGGTACGTCCCTCTGAGCCATGTACGTGCTTTTGGTTGCAGTTTGCAGTGTGCTGTTAAGCCATATTCTAATCAAGAACCTAGAGAGTATGGGACTTAATTTTGAGGTCCTGATACAAAAGCTTTGAATTTGTTCTGGGCTATCTTGCACTGCGGTCTAGGCTATTGTAGCAATACCATGTGTTTTCAAAGTAAGACTTGAGTAATCCATCACTTCCAAAAATAGGTGTGAATATTATCTGATAGATTCTTTTTTTTTTTGCAAAATGTACAATTCGAAATACTTTTTTCCTTTCTTTTCTCTAGACAATTGATTTAGAGGGGTTCAAGCTGTTCATGAAGACTTTTCTGGAGGCAGAGCTACCAGATGACTTCATTGAGCATCTTTTTACGTCATTTAAAAGCAAAATTTCTGAGTGCAGCCCGTTAATAAAAAACAAACCCCAGCACCTTTCTGGAGGTAAGTAGTAAAATCACAGAAATATAAGTTAAATGTTCCCCCCCCCCCCGTCACTATTTTACTTCTAATACCTACAAGCAATGGAATTTTAAACTACATACGTTTCTCTTTTGTTCTGATATTTGGGGAATTGGAGAAACTCATTCACGACCAAGAAATACAGTGTTAAGAAATGGAATTAAATGGTTTCATCTTTCGGATTCACAATAATGATGCAGCTGAGACACCAAGTGGACAATCTTTGTCATGTTAATGCTAACAGCACTGCTGTGGTTACATGATCCTGCTGCCTAATCTACTGTATCAATACTCAGGAGCCCTTAGTGCATGTGCCAGGAGGCTGCTCTGCGGTTCCTGTGTCCAGTTACTGCTGCTTCTCGTTATTGTCTGGGTGTGATGCTGCTATTGTTGAACCTACGTACTTATCAGCTACTGATATAGATGTGTCCTATAAAATATAAAAATACTTCCGTACAGAACAGTGTTGAAAACTTCAAATTTACAAAACTTTGTAAAGCTTTTGAAGAAAATTTGGATAGGATGTTTAAGGTTACATTCTTAACTTGAAAATTTTGGTTTGGCACTTTCAGTGATTTGGGAACTCTTATCAAAATCCAGTAGCTAAAAGCAGAAGACTAAGAGAAGTTAGACTAGTTCACTCTAATAAATCACATCCTTTAAAGAGCTGAGATAATTAAGCACTTAGAGCAAGTTACCAAATGGTTTGGTGGGTATTTAATCATGAAGATTCTTTATCTGAATATTATGTGTCTTCAAGTTGCAGCTCGTCCAGAAGTTGTGAATTTGGTAAAAGTGCTACTAGCTGAAATTTTAGCTTCTCTTGCAGGTACCAAGTACTAGATCTCCATAGATTCCTTTGTACAACATCCATTTTACGCTTTCAGTTCCCACCCATCGAGCCTGTCCTGGGTTTTGGTTCTAGTGAATGCCATCCTCAGCTATGTTAAATAGATGAATTTCAGGTTTTTTTGCTTATTTACATTTACAATACCTGTTATTTCTTCTTCTTAGCTTTGTATTTAGTGGCAAAAACCCCCAAGCAAACAAACTAACCAAGCAACCAACCCACCACAGTACCTCATGGATTTTTCTTATCTGTGTGGGGTATACATATTATAATGGTCATTTACTGTGAAAAAACTTTTTTCCTGCTAGCAAGTCTTGCTTACCACATCAACAATGTGATTCTTTATATATTTCTTTTCATTTGAATTGAATTTTTCGGGTATCTTTTTTTATCCTTTCTAATCAGAACTTCCACAGACGCATCTTCCACAGGTACCTGCTGCATAGACACTGCATTTCCAGCTTCTGGGGCAATTGTTAGTTTTCTAGACTTGGTTCCATGTGCAGAACACTAGGCTTAGACTCCGGTGTGATCCGCTGTGTGGAGTATTCAAAACTTTCTGTGGCTAATTACAGCTCCAGTAATGACTAACAAAATTAGGTTTGGGCGGGTCATTTAGACAAGTGATTCAGTCCCTTGCCCTTCAGGCTGCTTTGCAACAGAATCTCGAAGGACATGTCGCAATGATGTGAGAGTTATTGGTTAGTTGTACCTGAAAATATTCTATTCATGTTGTAATCCAATTGTGTGAAAGCTAAACTAGATGGTACATTTTTGAGAAGTTGTGAAGTGTGCATTGAAGGATTTTAATGTAATGTAATTTAATGTTTTAATGTAACAAATGAAGGCTGTGGAAGCCTTTGTTTCAAGATCTTTAGAAATATTGAATTGCTGTGAATAGTGGAAAAACTGACCATAGTGGGAAATAAATTTGCCAGAAACATTTAATGTCCTTCTGGAATGCAGAAAGTTGTGCAAGAAAATCACAAGGAAAGTAGCAGTGGTGTTCCTGAATCTCCCTTGGCATGTCCTGGGATGGTTTTTGCTTAGTGTCTCTTTGTCCACTCATGTGTCTTTATAAATTGTCTTTTCAGTCAAGGGGTCTGAAGAAAGATGGAAACAAATGCCAGGTGAGTTGGCACATTACAGCCACCCCTCTCCCCCCTCTGATTAAGAAGTAGTGTTGTAACCCACACCTTGTAGCTGATGATAAGCTGAAAGGTACCTCAGAGTTCGTATGCCTTTTCATTTGGATTTCAGTGGAATTCAGGACTATACATTTTTTGAGCTTTATAATACCTTTATTCCATGCATGCAATTCACATAAGACTGGGAGGTGAATTAATCGTGACTATAGCTGGTGATTATAGATGGCTTCTTAATTGATTGATATTTTATACTTTTTTAATTTTAAGGGCACTCACTGACATGCAAGCTCATTTAGTAGAGCATTGCCCTGTAAAATCTTTTTATTAATTCCAATAACTTTTATCACTTTCCCAACAAAACTTGCAGCAGCTGAGTTGCCTTTTGTGATCCTGTATCCAAGAATTGGACCCACCTTTCTGCTTGGATCTGGATTCATAGGGATGAGGGTGCAGGTTGGTTCTTGGCTGTTTCATATGGTTTAGGGTTTGATAGGAATGGTTGGAGTCGATGATCCAGTGGATCCCTTGCAACCTGGTTATTCTATGATTCTGTGATTCTAAATACCCGGTTTTAAGTGTTTATTATCTGCCTGAAACCACAGACGCAAACTTGATTCAAAAATATGTGTTCTGGATACCAATATGCTCTTAATTACTAAAACTTATTTCCACACTCTCCCGTCCGTGTATGTACCTTAGTAGAGCTTTGAAAATGTCTGCAGATTGTAATGAAGTTTTTCAATATTGAAAGGAAGAGGGGGAAACCCACAAAATTTCTGTTTCTACTTGCTACTGTAATTAACTTGCTCAAGACAAATGGATGTGAGAAATTGTGTGCAGCTTATGCACATGATGACAAATCTGTTATATGCTAGTTATGGGAAATATTTAAGGACACTAAATCATTTTGTAGAGATTCACGTTTAACATTACGAAGATCAGTGGGAGATGTAAAAACTTGTAAAGGAAGTTTTATTATTGCTTTCTCCGCCTACTCTGGTCCTTGTGCTTTTTTCCCTCTATTTATTTGTTTCTCTAGATTTCAGTAATATCATCGGGACTGGTCATATTAATGTTCTCTTGAAATGAAAAGTTTTACAGTGTTGAAACTTGTATTCCAGGTGATGCAGTGGAGTTGTTCTAGATTGCAGTGACCATTTATTATGACTGTTATTTAAATTCTGTGTTGATTTTCGTAGTATTCTGTGGCCAAGGGGAGCATGTTTTAAATACGTGGGTGTGGGTATTATCAGGATTTTCTTTGACATTAAGCCAACTTCACTTGGTGTAGCTAGTGCCAATCGAGAAATTGGACAAAGCTTCTTCAAGCACGAGGGATTGGATGGAGCACTGGGCAGGGGTTGCTCTAATACACGAACTAACATGCCATGTAGTAGAATAAAATTTTTCACCAAGTTGTTTTGTAGTCAAATGACATCACCAGAAACTGAAATAATGGGGTAGCGCCATTCCCACCACTTTGGGGGCTTTGACAGTTATTTGCTTTGTTCATGTAATATTTTAAAATCTCTCTATCTTTTTAATTGTGCCTTTGCTGGATAAACTAAGAACATGAGTTGCTTAAAATTTCACATTTATATTTAATTAGGAGATTATCCAAAATTCAAATCATAGAATCACCAGGTTGGGAGGGACCCACTGGATCATCAAGTCCAACCATTCCCACCAGTCTCTAAACTATGCCCCTCAGTACCTCATAAAAATAAAAATGCATATAAGAGTTCTGGGGTTTTTGTTGGTTTTTTTTCTGCTTATATCATATATTAAGAGTAACAAAGTCTGTGTGTTATTTGCAGGTCTGAGACTTAACAAAGGTACCTCTACATCCCGACCTCCTACTCCTGCCAACTTACATTTACCAGATGCGATCCAGCTCAAAGATATCGTGTGCTATTTGTCACTGCTAGAAAGAGGAAGACCTGAAGACAAGCTAGAATGTATGTTAATTTTTAAAGTTAATTTTATTTTTTTAATTTCTCTTCAGGGAAATAACCAAGCAATCAAAAATTGTGTTTCTAAATTTTCTGAGTTTAAGACTCAGTTTCGAGTAGCTGCATTTTAAAAATATGCTTCTACGTGACCATTGCAGGAATGATCTTTTGTTCTTTATAATATATTAATTTAATGACAATTGAACCAAATTCCTTTTCTAGCGCACACCAAGATGGGCAGCAAGTTTCATAAATTATGCAGTTAAATGATCCTTTCTGTACTATTGTCTGCTGACCAATATCAGGTCCGTGAAAAGCAAATAAAATATACCAAGGATGCTTAGAAATGTAGAGGAGTACATTCGACAATTGTTTGTGTGTGTGTTTTTGAGAATAAACTCTCCAGTTTCTTCTCACAGGGCCATTATTTTAAACACTTGGAATTTCTAGAATTCTAACGTTTGTCAGATGCAAGGTTAGAAGTCCGGAGGTTGCAGGTGGAAGTGCAGCAACCGATCACATCTCGGAAATTCCTTTAATACATTTTAATTATTTACAAAAGATATACAGTCTAGTAATAGAAATCGAGTGGCCAGTCAGTGCTATCATCAAGGGAATGAAAAAATAAATATATGAGATTAATTTGGGCTCTGTAGTCGCAGCTTTTATTTTTAACTTTTTTTTTTTTTGGTTGTTTTTTTCTCTTGGAATGCATAAATCAGCAAGAACATGAATATTTAGCAGAGTGTGAATAGAAAAGAGATTGCATACCACACCACTGGCATAGCTTTTCGGAGTCTAGCCGAGAGCATGGAATGAGCCTTTTCACTACCCAGTACATACGTAATTAGAGAGACTTCGTTTGCTGCGGAGGTGAAACAGTTATAATTATGTTAATGCCTGTTTTTAAATGATTAGAACTACTGATTCATCCTAAAGGAAAAAAAAAAAGCTGTAAGCAGTAGTTCTCTGGAGTGGGTAGAGATCAGGGAGATGCTATAACTTGTTTTCACGGTAGTTGTAGAACATTCTTTCAGGCAGTGCCTTACAATCACAGAGGAGGAGGAGGAGGAAGGGGAACCAGATGATTTGGACTTTATTACTGAGTGATTCATCCCTGTGGAAACTGTGACTGCTTAATGATACCTTTGCCAGATAATATCAGCCGTCTTGTTCGGAGCAGTTTTGGTAGGATGCTCCTAGCAGGGGGCAGTTCTAATCTCCGGTGGCTTTTAGCATTAACGCTTGTTTTACACTGAAACGTTCATGCCTGTAATTCACAGGCAAAGCAAGTTCTTTTTATAGGTTTTCTTAACCTATAACAGACAAATAATAGGCCTTCGTAGCTTGAAACAAGGTACTACAGTAAAAATCTTCAATTTTATGTTACAGTTCTTAAGAACAGTGTGAAATAGTGCCAAAAATTGCTGAAGTAGCAGAGAGTAGCTCGCCTTTTCTCCCCACAGTTAGGTAATCAATGTGGGAATAAGATGAGGGATATAAGGGAAGCAAATCAATCCATGTAACACTTAAATATGTTTTGCTGTTAGTCAAAAATAATCAAATTATTTCCGAAATTCACTTTCTAGTCACTAAAAATTTCCTCTCACTTCTTATTGTATTTTTTCCTGAAAAATACAATAAGCTTTGCTTTGCAGAACTGTAACATTTGCTGTGGATTCCGTGTAGTGGGATTATTGACTGCTGAACAGGTCCTGTGTGTTAGAATCATAGAATTGTTCAGTTGGGAAAGGACTTTTAAAGATCATCAGGTCGACTGTAAACATAGCACTGTGAATCTATCGCTAAAGCACGTCCCTAAGCACCACCTCTACCTGTCTTTTAAATACCTACGGGGATTGTGGCTCCACTCTTTCCCTGGGCAGCCTGTTCCAATGCTTGGCAACCCTTTCGGTGAAGCATTTTTTCCTCATGTCTTGTCTAAACTTCCCCTGATATCACTTAAGGCCATTTCATCTTGTCCTCCCACTTACTACTTAGGAGAAGAGTCCAAACACCTGCAGCCTCCTTTCTGATAAATGTTACGTGTCCAAAGGCACAAGCTTGGTTGGTCTGTGTTTTTGGTTTTTTTCTTTAATAAAATAATGTTGTTACTATGATTTCTAACTGAATTTTCTTCTCTTTTTGTTTCCTTTTCAGTTATGTTTTGCTTATATGATACAGATGGGAATGGATACCTCGATAGCTCGGTAATGATGCTTAATTGTAAGAGCACGGCATAATGGCGTTACTATACAAAACTACATCAAACCAAATCAAGTTTATATTCATCCTGAGTTAATAGAAGCTGTAGTTGATAAAGTCACCTAGTTTGGAAGTAATTGAGTTTTCTTTTCCATTAAGCTGCTGCTTATATACTATATAGATTTTCAAATGCTGACGCTGCTGTGATGAAGGCCTAAAATCATGTTACTGTAGGGGATATCTTAATATGATTCCTAGAATTCTAGTGTGCTGCTGGGAGGTGTGTATGAAATCACAATTTTTAAAGGTTACATTAAAAAGGGGAAGTGTGAGAGATGTCAGAACTTCCACATTGTTACTAAGAACTCAGGAGCAGTGTTACAGAAAGTTTTGAGGAGATTTGAGAGTTTATTAAGTTTTCAAATCAGGATTCCTACCAGGCCACATACCCAAACTAGGAAGCAAAGCTTTGCTGAAAACCCTACACATCAAATTACTCAGCACTCAGCCAACAATGCTAACAAACTGCGATTTCCAGGAATGCTCCAACCACCAAACTCCTCAGCTGCTCNATTTCATTATTAATTGCCAGTTAGTCCATAGAAGGGGCACAGGGTAAGGCTGGTGGCAAGAAGGGGTGATGGTGACAAATCACAGAATCATAGAATCACCAGGTTGGAAGAGACCCATCGGATCATCGAGTCCAACCATTCCCATCAAACACTAACCCATGTCCCTCAGGACCTCGTCTACTTGTGCCTTAAACACCTCCAGGGAAGGCGAATCAACCACCTCCCTGGGCAGCCTATTCCAATGCCTAATGATGACCCTTTCCATAAAAAACTTCCTCCTAATCTCTAGCCTAAATCTCCCCTGGCGGAGCTTGAGGCCATAATGAATGATCAACTAAGATGGAAGAATCTGTTACTGCTTTCAACTTGGACACTTTCCTTTGGTTGTGGGGCTGTATTTCACCTCCCTGCACGCTTTGCAGCCCGTGTCTGATGTTTTCCTAGTGAAGGGAATTCACCTCGGAGTGGACAGATTCCAGTGTAGTGGACGTTTCCTTAGGAACATTGATGAAACAGTGTCACTGAATGCCATGTGTTTGAAGTATAAGGTTCTCGCAGTAGAATTTGTCTTTATAATATTGCATTAAATATTGTCATTCTTCTTCTTTCATCTGCAGGAGCTGGAAAACATCATTGCTCAAATGATGCATGTTGCAGAATACCTTGAATGGGATGTTACCGAATTGAATCCAGTAAGCATCCATTTTATCACAACATTTTTATGTTGCCGTTCAATGATTTAGTGATACTTCGTGTCAATACGTGATTCTGTGTGTTAGTAAGGTAGAAATAATAATAGTCTGTGCTCCATTATGACACTGTCAGTACTTCTACGAGTCTTCCTGTTCAGTGAAACATTCTTGCTATGCTTTATGGCTTAAGTCCATGTAGTAATTAACATATATAACATGACTGGTTTGTCTCTGGAAAGTTCTTATGGTTAACTGCTCCTTATTTGTGTTGTACATGGTGAGAGCACAAGATGATACAGCTCGATTTGGGAGCTTTGGGTGATAATAAAATGTGAATAGGAACGTGACACTTCATTTTCTGTCTTGACAATAATCATTCTAATACAGGTGCCATACAAATAATATTTTCCATAGTTTTTACATGCAGATGAGGAATTTGGAAATCTGCATGTGGTCTAAGAAGAAGCTGCTGTCTTAGAATATTGAATTTATGCGATTTTTCATTAAATTGTGTAGATCCTCCATGAAATGATGGAAGAAATTGATTATGATCATGATGGCACTGTTTCTCTAGAAGAGTGGATCCAAGGAGGAATGACAACGATCCCGCTTTTGGTCCTCCTCGGCTTAGAGAATGTAAGTACTAATGTTTCAGCACCAAGTTTCTGCTTGTCTGTCAGCTGTGGCCTGTATGAAAAATGGCTCTGCTTTTCTTTACTCTGGCTGAATGGCATGCTAAGAACAGAGGCTGCATCTCTGAAGTCATAGGTACTTTAGCATGTTTGAAGGAACACCAAATGAGCCATCTCTGGAGACAGAAGCTGCAAAAAGCTGATTAGTTTGTGCTGTTCACCGCATGTTGTTAATTCCTAGCTGCAGTCCTATCTGTTAAGAAGGTTTTACTGCCCATGTGTGTGTTCCAGCTGTCTTGGAGCAGTGTTCAGGTTTCTCAGCACGGTGTTGTGCGGTCTAACCATATTGAGTCATAGAACAATCTAAATCGGAAGGAACTTCTGGAGATGATGTGGTCCAACCTCTTATTTAACGCAGGGCCGTAGATATAAGTTACACAGGGCTCTGTCAAACCCAGCCCTGAGTCATTCCAGGGATTCCACCAGTTCTGCAGGCAACCTCTCCTGATGTTGACAGTTCTCAAGGGGAAAAAAATTCTTTTCTTACATGCAGATGGAATTTCTTCTGCAGAAATTATTGCCCATTGGCTCCTGTTCTGTCATGATACATCCCTGTGAATATAATTCTTCTGTCTCTGTGACTACCTTAACTATGCTCTGTGAACAATGCTAAGTAGCCGTGTCAGAGAGAACATTTACGCCAAAGGAGAAGGCATTAGGAGAGACGAGCTTATATTCAGTGCATTTATAACTTCCCATTAAAAATAAGACAGATGTAATATGATCAGTTTTATACCAGTTGAACACAGCTGTTCTACCCCTGGCACGTTGCCAGTGCCACCTGCTGTCCTGTATTTGAGCTAATTTTCAGCACATGGATCAGCGTATGTTTCAGATGCTTTTCGGTTGTGTGAGAGAAAACAGTTTTATTTAATTCTTTTCTGAAGTCCTCCTCAGGTATTGAAGTGAAATAATAAATAATATATTTACTTTCCTGTTTACTGCTACAGCCTAGACTGAGGTAGTTGCTCTGTGGTATTTTATTTTCACAAATAATGGTCAGACTGAGACCTTCCATAGTGAAATGTATGACAGAACAGTGCATTTCAATCTGAAATTCTTGCAAAATCTTATTTATCATATTACCAACCTAATATCTGAATTGAAGATAACTTTCTGTACATTTGGATCACTGTAAATACCAATTACCTGATTCTCCATATGTGACAGTAACAACATTAGGTGCCTTCCCTGCCATCAGGCAACAGATCTTTTTCAGGCTGTATTGCATTATTTCTACAGAATTACTCTAAGCAAAGAGCAGCAACTGCTCTCAAGAAATCAGTATAGCAGGTAACTGGTAGTTTCAGGACAGGTTTTTCTTTTGTGACAGGTAGTGTCATTTTTTTCAGTGTCTACACTCATTTTTTATAAATTTAAAACTTACGTTCCATCATAAATTAACGCAGGTCCTTTTGTACAGATCTATTTTCATATTAACGCAAAAGCTATGTAATTAGAGTCTATATAAATGCATGTTATCAGACATTTTATACTTTACATTATTTTTACTAGCTATTAGATAATTTATCTTGCTGCGTGCAGCTTTACTATGGAAATAATAAAAAACTATTAAACAGCGATCAGAATTCTGTATGCTGCTGTCAGCGTGGGCTGGTGTTTCTGTCATCAAGGAACATTGTGATTCTTGTGTTGAAAAGACATAAATATTTTGGGAAAAAATAATTTAGTGGCATGCAAGATACGTTTTTGACCAATAAGCATGGCGTTATTAGTTGAAAGTTGGAGCAAAGTGGATGGAGGGAGTGGCTTTTAATGCTTGTCTAGGACTTTACTTTTCTGTGAATTAAGTCCACTGCGTACAGAACTGTACAAATTGACTTGCTGGTCATTTGTTAACGATTTACTAGAAAGTTGTCTTCTAAGAGGGCTTTCACTTTTTTTTCTTTTTCATGTTGAAAAGTGCTCTTGAGTTTTTAAACTGTTTGCATAACATGTAGAAACAAGCCAGACTCTTAGATTTTCCATCAATGCAGCAAAAAGTTACTGCTGCTGTTTATACACGGTTCCAAATATTTTTTTGCTTCTTGAGACAGTTGCCTGTGGAAACACATATTTGACAGACGTTCCCCTGCATTACTCCTTCTGATGGATAATTACCCTTTGGGGAAGTGTTCTGTTGTATAGTGCTGGCCACTGGGCCCTTTCTTCTACTCCCTCATGGTATAAAACTTAAAGTCTGGCCTTTTAATTTTTTTTCTGCATTAATGGAAGTGGAGTTTTAGAGTTACCGCATTGACCATAAACTTTGACCATAAGTCCATAAACTTTGAAACAAAACTCCTCTTTGTTCTAATTTAATTTTTCAAATTCTTTTAAGTAAAGGGGCTGGAGAACAGGCCTGATGAGGAGTGGCTGAGAGAGCTGGGGGTGTTTATCCTGGAGAAGAGGAGGCTGAGGGGAGACCTCATTGCTCTGTATAACTGCCTGAAAGGAGGTTGTGGAGAGGAGGGAGCTGGGCTTTTCTTCCNGGGTCTCTTCCAACCTGGTTGTTCTATGATTCTATGACTGTCCTAGTTTTATTCAAAATCTTCTGTGTAATGTGGGTACAGGAAGGTGCCTAATGAGCATTTACTCCTAAGGTTTTTTGTCAGTCTTGAATATTCTATTTAGCTCTTCCCTGGGGATTCTCCACTTCCATAGTATTTTCCTCCCTGTCTTGATAAAAGAACTTGATTTCTGTCCTAGAGTAATTCCGTGCTGGGTATTTTGGTCTCACCTTTCTTGCAGCAGATCATTTCTACCACCCCTGTCAGTGGTTGTACAAAAGGTAGGTATAACCAGCCAGTTCACAAGTGCTTTATTTTTTAAAAAATCCCTTGGGAGAGGGAAGTAATTTCTTCCTCTCTCTTGGCCACCAGGTGTCAGGGTTGCACTGCAGTTTGTGCTGGGTCAGGGCTGAAAAGCTGCTCCAAGGGGAGAGAAAAACTGAACAACAGTAAATGCTTTGTAACGTCATCAATAATCTGAAACTAGGCCGCTCTACCTTTCTTTTAAATCACTTATTGTAGTTTTCAACCCATTTCACCTTCTAAATCAAGGTAAATCTCAATGAGAGACACAAACATTTGTGTTGAAGTTTTGACTATGCTTCAGTTAAATCAGAAGGAAATACAGTTTTGGTTTGGACCCTCGAGTAGTAAATATTGTGGTATTACACTCAAACAATTTAAAAGATAACTGTATTTTAACCTTTCTGATTAAATTTGAGACGGAATACTCGAGCATGAATCCACAGCTGGGAAACACTGCTTCTCACACAGTATATTATATTGTTGTTGATTTACTTTGTTTGAGCTCTGAGTACGTGACAGTAGAACCAGACTGGGGACTTGCAAACATTTGCTAGTCTCTATGGGATTTGCTGCACCATGAGGGGACCCTCTCAGGCTTCACATGACTCTAACACCCCAGCAGTTTGGTAGAGATGTATTTCTTCCATTCATGGGCAACCTGGCCTTTTATTTCCCCCAGCATGATTTTTATGAAGTCTGGCGGGTGAGTTTTATGAAAGGATGCAGTTCGTTGTGCTATTTCCAGAAGTGCAGAGGGGAACACCAAGTCCATACTCACAGGTTTATCTTACCTGGTGCCGCCTCCTTACCAGTCAGGTTCCCCCTGAGTGACGAAGGGAGCTCTGTTACCACTGACGTTTTGTGGTGTTGCCAGCAGAGGGGGTGATGTTAAACTTTGTTAAATTTCATAGCAGGAGCTGCTAAAAAAGTGCACGTTTCTTCTTTTCCTGACAGTGCTGTCTACTTTTATATTGTGTTAGCTCCCACTTCTTTGCAGGAAGCTTGCAAATGCCTTTCCTTGCTGCATTCCTGCCTTGCCTTTTGCCTGTAGCTTAGTGAAAGCCCAGGAGAAGTCAGGAGTAACTCTAATCTGTTCTGTGTTTAAGGTATAAAATACGTAGTATTTCATGCAGCTATAAAATGCACCATTATTTGTATTTAATATGTATTTTCTGTAACATTCCCATTTCTTCAGATGATGGGTTGGTTTAGGGACAGGGAAACATGGTAACGTGGCTAATTATGAAGCTTGTTTAACAAATGAATTTCCCTCCTGCGCTCCCTTTTCTGTGGGGTCATTTTCTTATACGCATATTAATGCTTAAGCATTTCTGGATGATCAGGAGAGCGTGTCGATGAAGACTCCTTTCTCCAGCACGCACACAAAATCTGTTGGAAGTTAAAAGTGAGGAGCCCTCCCAAATAGTCCGTCTATTGAATGAGGTTTTTCCCTCATCACTTGAACCAGGACTTAGAATCCTCCTTTCTCCAAACCAAATGGAACAAAACCAAACCTCACTTTAATTCTTTGCTGAAAGCCAGGAACTTAACTGTGTTTGTATTAAAAGGAGGTGTTACGTGGTTTAATGAACACTCTTCTTGCCTTCCCACTGACTGAACCATACTTCATCGGTCATAAAAATGGCTTCAGGTCATATAAATATGGATAATACAATGAAATTAATTATAAATTAAAGGAAAACAATAGTAGGTAGTGAAATATTAACTTAGCAGACTCACTAACGTCCTTCTCCCTTGGTTGCCTGTTACTGATTCTTCTCATGGAAGACTGAGCAGGCTGGTGTTTCAGACACTCGGTAGCTGTTGGAAGAGGGAACGCTTGCTAGAATGAAAATTGATCAGTGATTTCATTACCTTTTTTTGGGGCTCAGAATCTTGAGTTTTGTGCTTGAAACTTTAAAATCTCTTTGGCTGCCTTTGTATGCAGATACGGAAAAAGCTGAAGTAAGTTAATATTAAACCAAATTAGGGGTGTTTAGCTAAATTCTGTGAATGCATAAAATTTCCCACTAATTCTAAGGCTGCTCTGTCGTGGTTGACTTGCCTTTTAAGATCAGGTCCTTTTGGTGATCAGATCATGGTAGAAGGGTCAGGACCATAACTGGAGAGAACTGTTGTTAACAAAATAAATGTTCCTGTTGTCATTATGCGCTAAAGCCTGCGTATGGCATATGGAGGCTTCATTTTCAGTGATGCATAATGAAGTGAGGAAGAGATTTTTACTGTACCTGCCTTGCTCTGAGATCTTCTTAATGACTATTTGTCTTTTAAACTCTCTCAGGATATGGAAGCAAAATGACTGAATGTCAGTAAATGCACTGATGTGTTAGAATTGTGGATTTTATTCATACTTAAAGACTAGCGTTGAGCAGGCTTTGTTTCACATTATGTCTTTTTTTTTTTCTTTCTTGGCAGTGTTTTAAGAAGTTATGTGCATGCATAATCGTATGCAGCACTTTATTGCTTATTTTTGGCAGTGCATAAGAGCAAAAATTTAATTTGCTATTTTCCAAAAGTGCATTGTGTTTATGTAATGGATTTGCATCAGTTGCAGCCTGTAACACAGTTAAGTGTTTTAATTGGCAGAACACCCACATCAAGACTTGTTTGTTTTTCTGATAAGGAAAATGCCAGCTAAGTTAGTTCCATATGTTCTGTTCAAATAAGGAGCGACGGATTCGCATGTAATGGCCATTCTTTAAAAATAAAATGGAAAAGTAACACAAAACTAATGTGGGAGAGGGGCAAGTTAAGGCATAATTATGAATTTTTATTAATTTTCAGAAATAGCAAGTATTTTGTTAAGGAAGGCTGGTCTGCTTGCATTTTAAGTGGTTTATGACTAGCTGTTGGTGACCCGAGCTACTCTAAAATGAACATGGACATTACTGGGTTTTTTCTCAGGATTTACAGAGTCTTTAATGCCTAGTGAATGCCTGCTTTCAGGAGACCCAAAACTCACATACTGTGTTCTAGTTTAACAATACTATAAAAATGTGTGGAATGTGGTAGTGAGATGGAAAGCAAAATAGAAATTGCAGAGCTCCGTTTAATGAAATACATCCTCTTCAGCTGCCAGTCATGAAGGAGCTCGAGAGGCTTCTAGCGCGCCACAGCTGCAGAATCTATTTCTGCTTCTTCAGGGTAAATTGGAAAACTTCCACACTCTCTGCTAGCCTGAGAATCCCACGATAGGCATCTGCTCTGCTCCTTCTGCAGAAAGAGGACCCTGCCATGGCCCAGCTGTCAGAGGTGGCATTTGAACTCCTGCCGGTAGTACTAGGGGAACTCCCCTCAGTCTGAGCCTGATATCTCAATAGAACAAGATTTCAGTTTATGTTTGTTTCGAGGTAATTTATAGGAATTATTTGGAGTCGTGTTCTGGGTAGCACCTGGGGTTGAACCAAACTTTCTTTATTTCTTGAGTGCTGATTTTCATTCAGGATCTTTTTGCCCCCACAAGGATGAAGAAATCTTCATTTTTTACTTGTCATTAACGGCCAACTCTTCGAACAGAGCAATACTGATTTTTAAGGCCATAAATCATGCGCTATGTGCTAATACAGGACAAAACAGAATCATTACTAAAAATTATGTGTACTGACTTCCATTGACTGTCATTAGCAGTGAAAAACCATCATGTGATTGCAGATCTAGTCAGGAATACTGTATATACACAGTGACAAATATTTTTGCAGTTTGATGTAAAAAAAAAATTTAAAAAGTGAAACTGGATGAGAACCAGCTGTTGATGTGGCTTCTGAGAACCAGAGGTTGATGTAGCTTCCTTTAGCCTCGTAACCATTTCTTTTTGGTAATGAAATGACCAAGACGACCATCATATTTCATTAGCGTGCAATGGAAATTGAGCCATTCAGATGAGAGACGCTAACGATCTTTGCTACATTGGATGATATACTTGTTAAAAAAAAATCAAGTGATATAACATTAGGTTAATCAAATTTTTTAAAATCAAAACATTTAATGACTGAAAAAAGGAAAAAAGTCTGATGGCTACACTTGCCAAGAAACCTGAAGTTTACAGAATTAATTTGACATCTGGACCAAATGCACATCATTTTGAAAGCCTTCTAATCACAGTCAGGTCTCGGAGTGATTCCATTCAGAAAGAAGAGAATCGTGCAACTGCAGTCTTACTTTCTTAAACATAAATAGTTTCACTATATTTTAGTTGTACGTGACTTACGTGGGCTTCTGAGTTTTGTGTGACAATCAGTAGATGATTCTATTCATGAAAGATTTGAACACAGTGCTGCAGCTAACTGAACAATGAGGGCTTAAATGTAAGGAATTCAATTTTTAGAGAAGAGATCCAGGATGTAAACCTCACCCTTAAATGCTTTTTAATAGACTATTGGTCGTAGATTAACATAAAATTAAAGCTGGCAGTAGGTATTATTGTGCTGTGGTTACATTCACTTCACATACGTTGATAAACATCCCTAATTCTAAGGATCAAGATTATCTATATAGGTTTAAAAAAAAAAATCCTTTCCATTGTTTGTTTTAGGGAGTTTCATCTTCTAACTTGCAGCGCTTTTATTTTTAGGCTTAGTCTGGAACAAATTTTAGTTAGTTTTAATACTAGTTAAAATTTTAATATCAGCCTAGATTTATTGCTAGCGTTATATTACAGTGGTGACAGCAGCCTGGTGGTTTTTCCTGAGTCGTTTTTGAAACACGTGGATGTCCATGAGCTGCTGAAGAATTTTTTTATTCTATCATTGCCTGTGTATTTAGAATGATTGCACTCTGATCTGGTGCAGAGTACTAAACGAAGTAACAGCTTGTCTTTTACATCCGTGAGTCAATCTCCCATTTTTATTGGCACTTATGTATTTCACTGTTTATTTTATTAAGTGAAATCTGTTTGTTTTATGTCCTGTGCAGAACGTGAAAGATGACGGGCAGCACGTATGGAGACTGAAACACTTTAACAAGCCAGCCTACTGTAATCTTTGTTTGAACATGCTCATCGGAGTAGGGAAGCAAGGTCTCTGCTGTTCCTGTGAGTATAAGCATTTCCATCCGAGTCTCTTTGCAGAAGTGCTGCACTTGCTGCAAGGCAAGGAACCAGTAGCCTCTCAGTACAACCCGTCGCCAGCACGGTGATGTCTCCCCCTTTGTCTTCTGCACTTGAGCGCTCAAGGTTCCATTTTTAATTTTTCATGATATGCAACCTTCGAAATCACAGAATCACACACAGAATCACTGGGTTGGAAGAGATGCATCGGATCATCGAGCCCAACCATTCCCATCAAACTCTAAACCAAAATCATTGACAAAGTTTTCTGTATTATATGGTGTTAGTTACCTTTTGAAATCTGCCTCTTCTCTAAACTTTAACAACTACCATGCTTAAGGTTCAACCTTATATTTTTGTTATTTGTCTTTTGTATTTATTAATAATTTTTCATATTCTTTAAGTATCAACTTGACTAGCACCTATGTCCCATATCCCTTTATTTAAATTCTGCGCAGAATTCATGTTTTGTAAACTGAGAAGGTCCCAGTTCCCCAGAAATCAAGTTTTTGTAACACTTCTAAATTTTTTGAATGTCTAACTTGTAATTATATATCTCAGTCTTGCCATCCTTTCACTTACTAACTGATGATAGATTTTAAGGTAAAGGAGCACAGAAAACTGCTGCACCATATTTCACCTTTGTTAGACTATTAGATGCAGTTGCTAACTGTTCAGTTTCTTGACTTACATCTATGTATCTCCTGATAATCTACTTGACCAGCTTATAACCTGTATCTTGATACACAAAATCGTGCTGAAAGGTACCTCATCTCTGAATGTTTGGAGAGATGGATGAGCCATACCTTTCTTTTGTGGTGTGTTCCAATGATTGATCATCTTTTCTTAACAAAGACCTATTTTCTGATTGGAATATGTCTGGTAGATGGTTCCTGTTATGCCCTGCTCCACTAGATTAATGAGATCTTCAGTACCCACTGTATTTTTCTCATGATGGTATCAAGTCACCTTTCATTGCTCTTTTTGATAAATTAATCGGTTTCTTAGTGTAACTTACTTTCTTCATTTTTGGTGAAGAATCACAGCTGATTAGGACCTTTCTGCCTGTAAAGTTCTATTGATTTAATTTGAGGTAAGTCTGAATGAGGATTTGGGAATTGGCTGTTTCTCCCTCCTCTGTTGCCACAGATCTCTGTAAAACATAATGCAAATGTAAATCTTCCATAACATAATATCATTCACAGTACTATGGAATGAGAGAGGAACGTTTATTAAAATCCAGACAAATAGAAATTGCATAACTTCAGGTTAATAAATGCCGATGATGGTCACTGGGATATATATAAAAAATGCAGATTGACTGTTAGATCTTGAAATCTTACATTCTTTTATGTTAGACTGAAGTAAACAATCCTCGTGAGGGAATATAATCATCAAAGATGATCAGAGGGCTGGAGCACCTTCTATGTGAGGACAGGCTGAGAGAGTTAGGGTTGTTCAGCCTGGAGAAGAGAAGGCTCCAAGGAGATCTTATAGAGACCTTC
Source organism: Piaya cayana (assembly GCA_013389865.1). Taxonomy (NCBI): domain Eukaryota; kingdom Metazoa; phylum Chordata; class Aves; order Cuculiformes; family Coccyzidae; genus Piaya; species Piaya cayana. Next base: position 236,430 of record WAAB01002490.1, on the reverse strand, counting down.
CAGTACTTGAAAGAAGCTACAAGAAAGCTGGAGATGGACCATTGATAAAGGCTTGTGGTGACAGGACAAGGGGGAGCGGGTATAAATGAGAGGGGCAGATTCCCCAGGGTATCTGAAGAACATCCACATGCTCTTTTCAGTTTTATCGTGCAGTAAGGGGCATGAGTCTGCTTACAAAGCTGCTTTCTTACCTTGCTAAGTTTTTTCTCCAGTATATTTTCAGAGCATCGCTATAGATTTCATTATTTGCATTTTAGATTGTGTGGGAGGAAAAAAAAAAAGGGAACCTGCAGGGGGTCTCCCCATCCCTCCATGGTCCAATCAACAATGTTACTCCCTGCAGTTTGTCTGATTAATGGCTGCGCCTCCCACTGGGTTTGTGTAATAGGTGCAAGCAAGGTGTTTAGAAGTACTTTGTGCTTAATTGCTCTCGAGGTCAAAAGCGTGAGACATACACCATGCAGGGAGGAATTAATTCTCAGTTTTTAATAGTTGACTTTCCTGAACGCAGGTACGAGCTGTAGCATTATTTCCTCCTCTAGGCAGAGTTGTATAGTTGAAGTTAGGAGAGTTTTGCTTTGTACATTTGTGTTTATTTTCTAAATGCGTCTAGCGTGGTCCAGGTACAGACGTGGTAAGAATGGTTGTTACCTGCAACCGGTGTGGGTTAGGAAAAGAAAGAGCTTCTCAGGAGGTGATATTTGGGAAAGTAAGGGTTAAAGCCAGGGTGATTACTTGCAGTGCGTGAAAATAATTGTTATCAGAAAATGGACTGATCGGCCATTTAGGATTTATAAATCAATAGAAGGAACAACATAAACTCATGGGCTTTTATTTTTGTGCTCGCCAGCTGCTGTCGTGCATGCAGTTTGAAAAAATATAGATTTCTTTTTACTAGCAACTGACACCAAACCATTTGGCAGCCATCAATTTGTCTTTAATATTTTTTGTCATTTGGGAATTATTGTGAAAAAATTTAGCGAGCTCTGATTTAATTAAGAATTTCCTGTTATGCAATGATGGTGCTTTCTTGGATTTCTCACTTGCATAATATTTCCTGTTCTAATTGGCCTTTTGTGTTCCATGGAAAAAGCAATCTAGTTTGAGTTTTCGTTGACTGATTGGATTGATTATATAGAGATGGCATGCTGGTTGTTTGCTTCGTAAAGATGGAGTCAGAAACATCAGTGCCTCAACGTCTATTAATGTGTTTCTTTTTTCCAGTTTGCAAGTATACAGTCCACGAACGCTGTGTCTCGAGAGCTCCTGCCTCTTGCATCAAAACCTATGTGAAGTCCAAAAAGAACACGGATGTAAGTTTAGGGCAGCATTGGCTTTGCCAGGTGGATGTGACTTTAGTAACTATGTGTATCCCCGCTTTTCTTTTGCAGGTAATGCACCATTTCTGGGTGGAAGGAAATTGTCCAACAAAATGTGACAAGTGTCACAAAACTATAAAATGTTACCAAGGCTTGACTGGACTGCACTGTGTTTGGTGTCAGATCACAGTGAGTATCTATAGCAAAACCTTCAGCACAGGTTAGAGACACAAAAATCTGCATACTTTTTTTTTTTATGGTGTCATAATTCACAAGGTCTAATCCAGTGTTCTCATGAGGAATGGATAGTAGATAGTATGTGTTTAAGAAATAAGTAAAAAATATTGGTTGGAGCCCATAATTGTTGCAAGCAAATACGCTTAAAGCTGTACTCTCCTTCAAGACAATATAAAAATGGAAATAAAACAGATCATTCTAAACAGCAGAGTTCCCAAGCTACATGGTAGAAAGATTATGAAAGTTTTCACTGCTGCGAAAAGTCAAGGTCACTGTGACGCTGGGACCAAAATACTGATCTGTGGTGTACTGAGAAGATGAAACTGGGGACGTCTCATAGGATACAGGGATTTCAAAGGTCTGGCAATAATAGCAGAGGCATCTTGATAATAAACTAATGTGTGCACCAAGTCTAATATATACAACTTTTGTGTACTCCTTATTCAGCAGGAACCGAGAACTGGAACTAATGACATTCAAGGAACACTGCTCCTGTAAGCGAGATCTTCATGCTAGAGGGAGCAGTGCTAGTATTTCTGCTGCGAGCCAGGGCAAGATTTAAATCTAAATGGGGAGAGATTTAACCTTCTAGGGTTTTTGCTTTTTTGCTGATATCATTATTATTATTATTGTTGTTATGGAACAGCAGTTGTTTGTTCAGTGTTTTAAATAATATGAGACATTCACATTGGTGAATGTTATTTTTTTTTTTTGTTTAGCACACAAGTTTGGATGTTTTATGACATATTTCCTTAACACGAGAAGACAAAATATGAAACATCGTCAAAGAAAATAGATCCAGGATACTCTGAATGATAAGCTGTTATGATTACTTAAAACTCAATATTTTAGAAGAAAGCAAATATGTAGTCCAGATTGCTGTCAAAATTGGGATAATTTATGTAGAGAATGGAACACCCAATCCAAAAATTTTTGCATGCAGAGAATTAAATTTAGGCTCTGGCTCTCTCTGTTTAGGTAGATAAATAAGAATTTTCTTCTCTGGACACACTTGTGTTTATATTTGTGTAATATGTATATAATCCAAGAAATGCATAATATTTAAGGCTCTTTGTTGAAGCCAAAGGAAGCTGCAAATTCTCTAGCTCCTCAGAAAAATTATTTTCCCATTTTTTTTTCAAGTGAATCTGGGCCAGATTCATAAGGGCCTTTTCCTTCTCGAAGGTGCACATTAAGATTTAGAGGACTTCCCTGAGAACTGAGGTTCACTGAGGAAATGCCAAGGAGTGATTTGCCGTTGAAATCACTGTGAAGGAAGAGACCTAAATTATTTTGAAAACATCTTAGGTGCTTGTGTACGTATTTAAAAGCTTAAATATCTACCAAAATTCCAAGTGAAATTGGCCTGTGTTATTTGGAAAATGTTGACGCTAGTGCTGGTTTGCAATTTAATTTCCATCAATAAGTTAAAGATTTTTGTTTCCTGTAAAAGTAATATATTTTCAGCATAAATTTATCTTTACTATTTCATTTTTTAAATTTATTTTTTAGGGTTTAGCTGTATATTAGACACAAATGAAAAAATAGTATTTTTAATGTTTTGAAAATGCTACAAAGTCTGTTATTCAGTCTCCTATTGACTTTTCTTGCAATTCTGTATATTCTATATATTTCCTTGCAGTGTTTTTCTTTGCTAATAGTAATAACTTTACTAAAAAACCCCATTATTTCCAATTTCTAACAGACTCACGATTTTTTAATGGATATTTTGAAATTATATAGTGATCCTCACATCCTTCATACATTTTCAGCTCCTTGTCCAGCACCACATTTAGCGTTTGTGACGTATTTTTGTAATGTAAGAGGATGCTAGTTATTGTGCAACTAATTCTGAGCCTCACGTAAGACGTATTTTAAATGTGTTTTATAAATTAATAAGATCACTTCTAATGTCAACTCACTAAATCAAATCCTGAAAATTAGAAATGTTTTTTCACTAAGGGGGTTTGCTAGTTGTAGTTCTGGGCCAGACCCATGGTTCCTCCTTCTATACACTCTCTAGTTCTCTACCACAGTCTTACAAAAGACCTTTCCTAGTTTTCTCTTCAGCAAATATGGTTTTTTACTACTGGCAGTCATGTGATTGTGAGGGAGGTAATATCGTAAATGAGCTAAGTTTGGGATGAGGGAATTTGGGGGAAACGTATTTAAAAATCTGCTAAACCACTTTCTCGTGAAGAGATGTGTATTATTTTATTTCATTGTGTCAAAGCGTTATTTCCATCAGTTCTGTATCTTTTACCATTTCTGTTGTCTACCGCGTGCCAATTCGGTTGTCAAAGATCAGGAGAAACTAATAAGAAGATTAAGCAATTTTTTTTTTTTCCTGGATAAGTTTGTATGCCACAGAGTAGAAAAGCTGCTAATTACCGCTGAACGTGTGAAGATACTTTTATTTGATGTACGGTGGCGTGGGGCGCGTTAATTATGGTACAAGTAGCCTCACCACTGAGTCAGAGAATTAGCATGACAAATGACTTAGATTACAGGGCTACCAAAATACCCTCACAATACGGCTTTAATACTCCAGAATAAATCGAAACTCATTAGACCTTTATTTTCTGTTGCTAAGAAACTGCCTGAAAAGGTAACTTTGCGGTATAAATGAATAGGGACAAGGCTAATATGAGGCGCAGTTCAGTTCAAAATTCAGAAATGTTACGTCAACATTAACTGTAGCAGACAACTTTATGAAGACCATATTGCTGGTAAAACTTCTATACATCAGCAACTGGTACAATTTTATTGTAATTTTAATAGAGTTCATATTGACATAGTTAAATCATCTAAGGGAAACGGAATCAGTCATTGGAAAAATATGATTTACAGATACAGACATTGTACTATGGATTTTTTAGCAGCTGTTCTGTGATTCTATTCTGTGATTCTATTCTGTGATTCTATTCTGTGATTCTATTCTGTGATTCTATTCTATGATTCTATTCTATGATTCTATTCTATTCTATGATTCTATTCTATTCTATGATTCTATTCTATTCTATGATTCTATTCTATTCTATGATTCTATTCTATGATTCTATTCTATTCTATGATTCTATTCTACGATTCTATGACTATTGAATCTGTTGAACTAATGCTGTATACTGCCTACCCAAACTAGTTAAATCACTTCTTAAATATGATTTTTACTTCCGAATTTTTGATACTTATTGTGCTGGTTTTTTTCCTTCGTATCTCCTCTAAAAGTCAAATATTCATCTCTATGGGAAATGCAGGTATTAACTGAAGAACTTAATGCACAGTTTATTGAATCAATGCAGAAATAATGAACTTTCACCAAATTTCAAAATATAAAGCTGTATTTTATTGTGGCTCCCTGTAATAACATTGTGAAGTATACCGATAAAATATGAGTGCTTTGCATGATCTGGGCACACAACTTTGCCTTTTTATTGTGTGGCTGGATGCATCCATTGGAATATTCTGTTTGGATACTTTTGAATTGAGTTTAATCTTGAGAACAAGAGCCCTTGGTTGCTGATGCAAAATATTTTAATAAATATGTCATTATTAGTTGGCGCATTGCATTAATGTTATGTAAAAGGTTTTTCCTTCCACCTTTTTATCAGTATGGAAGTAAAGCCAATGCTCCTTCAGCCAGCAGACTTTGAGGATATTCTTTCCCTGTTTTCAGAGTAGAACTCAGGAAAACTGGATGAAAGTTAAGAATAAAATAGAAAAAGAGGAGTAATTCAGGAACCTTGGGAGTCAATGGAAGCCCGAAGCCTTGATTTTATCAAGACAAAAATTTCCACAGCATAACTTAAAGTTCTTAGATATCCCTGCATTGTTTTCATGCAGTTCATAGATATTTTAGATATTGCAGCATCACAACTGAGTTGGTAGTGACTTCATCAGCTTCAGGTAGGAAGGAGAGTTATGCCAATAATACCAAAGGCTGCCCTGAAATAGCCTAGATTGCCCACAAGAACAGAAGTTCTTGCCTCAGTGCCAGAAGCTGTCTTCTGAAGTGAAGGCTTTGATCACAAATAATATTGTGCTGATGTTACCCTATTGCTATGCAGTGTTCTCGTTTTGTGTGCCGGACCACATGTGCAATTTTCAAACTGGAAAATATCTTGTTGCACTGTTCTTTGCTTCCATATGAGTTCGTTGGTTTTGTCAATGCTAAGAGGCTCTCCACTGCAGTGTTTTATTTTCCTCGTGGTACTCTGGTAACAGTCGAATTAATATATCGTATCTAACCTCACCCCGTTCTAGGATGCCCGTTTTCTTAGGCTGTGGTAGGAAGATGTCTAAGTTGAATCTTCATTTTGTGTCTTCCCGTAGTTGCATAACAAATGTGCTTCACACCTAAAACCCGAATGTGACTGTGGACCCTTGAAGGACCATATTTTACCACCCACATCAATCTGCCCAGTAGTGTTGGTGAGTTGTCCATATGCTTATTTCAGATCTTATCCTCTGTCATAGATAATTGCTACAACAGTGACGTACTCAGACAAAAAGCCACAGAAACGTTTAATTTCACAGAACTGTGTGAACCTTAAACAAGGGGGAATCCTGACTGATGAGTTTATAGGCACAAGCGCCTTTTGTCCTCTGCATGTTGCGTTTTTTGTCGTGTGAGAATGAACTTTCTGTGGAGCGTATTCTAACTGAAGCTGACTCAGGTTTTATCACTTACTCAGGTTGTACTTACCAGAAACCGTATAGGCAGAACTCTTGTACGTTTTACATCTTTTATAGATCCAGCTTCCCAGAATAATGAAGTTATTCTTATGGGCAGGTTTTGCTTGGGATGCATATTATATATCTGCAGTGCTGAGGTCTCTGATCTGAGCCGGAGGTTACCTAGAATGATGACACTGGCCTTGCAGTAAGCTGTGCATCAACATTATGCTGTATTTTATTCTGCAGTAGTGGACAGTAAATTTCTCTTGTCCACGAAAACAATAACTCAGTTCAATGAAAATAAAAATGCTTGCTGTGTGTGTAGGTTGGATAGAAAAGGGCTGAGCGGTTTATCTTGAAAAAAAGAGCTTTGGAATTAACTTACGTATTCGGATATTAAACTGGATGTTTTATGCCGCTGAAAGTCATAGCGTCATCACATTCATAGCAGAGCAGATGTGTGTGGTCCTCTGGCTTTAAATACATTTCATAATTAGTGTAAGAAATTCTTGAACTTAAGGCAAAATGACTTATGGCAGAGAGGAAAACCGAGAAACTGCGCCTTCTGAGGTCAAACCTGTTTCTGATCATTAAGAGTTATATCCGTGCCTGCTGGAAATTACTTGTTTTCTGATTAATCCTTTTGGCTGTTTGTTTGTAAATCTGCTAAGGGATGGATGCTAGACTTTGGCCCTCTGCTTGACTAAACTGGGACTGTTCCATTGCTGTCAGTGAAGGCAAAGCAATGGAAAGCTGGCTTTAACCTTTATGAGGTATTTTTCACTATTTATGAGAAGTTAAGAATAGTTTTGTAGTAATTTGTAATAGTATTTTGATACCACGTGGTCGTGTTCTGATTCATAATTATAAAATATGATTTTAAGTTTGTTGGATGATTACATTCTGCATTACGTTATTGAATTTTCAGGATTTTAGGTCGTACTTCAGAAGTTAACATATAGAAATCGTGATATTCTTATTGGACTGTTTTTGTTTTATTGTTATTTGTTGTTTGCCATCCTTGTAAACTGAATAAAGCCTTAGCATGAAATTTCATCTGCGATTCTATTTGTGTAACTCCATTTTCTTTTCAGGAGGGGAAGAGCTATAGAGGAATTAAGATTTTCATTCCACAATTGGAGTTTAATTAAGTTGTTTAGAGGATATATAGAACCACTCTAGAGTCAGATCACCCTTGAATAGGTTTGTTTTCTCTGCAAGTTTCGAAGCCATAAACACGAGTAATTACGTTTTCTTGTATCAGGATCATGTTTCAGTATTACATACTAACAATGGAACATAAAACATGTATTTCAGCACATTGTTAGGAAAGAAAAGTATATTTTACTACGACTTAACAGGAACTTTATAATTTCATAGTATCTTTGTTCATCTCGTAGTTTCTTTAAAAAAAAGCATTAAAATCCTGAGTGTGCTTATGTTACAAATAATACATCAGTGACCTAGCTGATAGGAGTTCCTCCCAGAAACGATTTGGTACAATCTGCATATTATTTATCTTAGTATTTTTTTTTATTAGTTTCTCCCGTTTCCTCTTACGGGGATTCCTTTTGAGAAGCACAGTCCTTCAGTGCGTGTGAAACCATAACTCTCAGCAGTGACAGCAAAACTAGTGAATGTATCCACGTCAAAACTGTCTAAAGATACAATAGTAAGTGTGTGTGTGTGTTAATAGAAATCATGTGTTCAGACATACCAAATCTGATACAATTGACAATGGAAGGATATGTTTCACCTACAACACATATTTAGCTTCAATGAACTGCTGAGAGATTATAGCAAGTTTGCAGATGGCACTAAGCTGGGTGGAAGTGTCAATCTGTTGGAGAGGGTAGGGAGGCTCTGCAAAGGGATCTAAGCAGGCTGGAGCGCTGGGCTGAGTCTAACAGCATGAGGTTTAACACGGCCAAATGGCGGGTCCTGCACTTGGGGCACAACAACCCTGAGCAGCTACNGGCTGAGAGAGCTGAGGGTGTTTAGCCTGGAGAAGAGGAGGCTGAGGGGAGACCTCATTGCTCTCTGCAACTGCCTGAGAGGAGGTCTAGAGAGGAGGGAGCTGGGCTCTTCTCCCAAGGGCCAGGGGACAGGACAAGGGGGAATGGCCTCAAGCTCCACCAGGGGAGATTTAGGCTAGAGATTAGGAGGAAGTTTTTCACAGAAAGGGTGATTGGGCATTGGAATATGCTGCCCAGGGAGGTGGTTGATTCACCTTCCCTGGGGGTGTTTAAGGCACGGGTGGACGAGGTCCTGAGGGACATGGGTTAGTGTTTGATAGGAATGGTTGGACTCGATGATCTGGTGGGTCTCTTCCAACCTGGTGATTCTATGATTCTATGATTATTGCAATGCTGCATGTATGTGGAGTACAAAGAAAAGCAGATAACTGTTTGCACACAACACTTTCTGTATTAGGTTTATCCTTGAGTATTTTGAGGTATCAGAGAAGAATGTATCTCCTTTTCCCATAGAATTAGTTGCAGGAGTTTTGGGAAAACAGCAAGCTGAAAAATCTTGTATCTTTGGTATCCCAAAAGGTTTAGCCCTTCCTTCCATCTGTAGCTTTGGAAGTCCAGACTTCTTCCAGAATACAATCAGAGCTCATCTCAAACCAAGGTGCCTTCTCCTAAGTTTTCCTTCAAGAGTACAGACAGTGCTCCCTTCCAATCTTTTCTCTTCCGTGAACTAAGGACATTCATATTTTTACCTTTATCCAGCACGTCTCATTTCTTTAGTTCTTCCAATGTGCCGCCATGACTCTTTCTGCAGAGACAGAGATTTTTTTTTTTTGATAAGTTGCATTTCACAGGAAAAGTCCACATCCTCTCAGTTTTTCCATTTCCTAAATATCTATTGATGTTCAAAATGACTGCTGTAACTGTGAAGAAAGGGAACAAAACTCCTCTTTCTAATAGGAATATTGCAAAGGGTGAGATTTCCCTTCCCTTGAGCGTAGCATGGCCATGTCAGCTCATGAGACTGTTCTAAATTACTTGTTTAGCATCTAGTTAGACACGAGAAAGACTCTTCTAAAATACAGTGAAGGGCATGATCCTCCCGTACTGTCTTTTAATGGCTGGAGAGAGAACACAAATGCCAGGTCATCCCAAGGCTGAGCCCTTGGTCTGAGTTAAATAAGAGGGCTCCCATCTTCAAAACTGCCTAAAATGGGACTTGACAAATGTTATTCCCAAATACTCATATTTCAGCTACATTCTCAGCTGAAAAAGAAACCGTGGGGAGACTCATGTGGTTGGTACTGTGTACGTGGTGGAAGCATCACGCATATGTCTAGATTCGATGTAAAGATTTTCTTTATCTCACTGAGAAACTTTTAAATGTTTTAATAAACCGTAGCCTGTCAACTTTAGTCCTTATTACTCTTCTGTTTACAAGGCTTGTGGTGCGGTGAAGATTTTTTTGTTCAAGTCAAATGAGTTTTGTTATAAACTGTGTGTGCAGATCTCAAGTGATGGTCTTTTAAGAGATGCCAGATACGCTTTAAAGTTACTGTCTTTTATTTTGGTAACGTTTTAATTAATTCATACTGATTGGATAAATGTACATTGAGACTTGTTTCCTAATGAGGGCACATTTAGAGGAAAGGTTTTGCATCATTCTGATATCCTGTGGGTAATTATATTCTAATTATGTGGTGGGGGGGAAAAAAGTCTATAACTCAGTGCTGATATTGTTCATTGGACCCAATTAATTACATGCACATAATGAAAGTTCATGATAAGGTTGACTGGCAGTGAGTTTAAAAATCTTTAACTCAATTGAATCCTGGCCTACCAAGAGTATAGAATTAGATCATAACCAGGTTAGAAAAGGGGTATTGGAATGAGATGAGCGAGTAGTGAAGAAAAAAGACTGGGCTCTCCTTGTGCTGCTGCATTGGTTCCTTGGCCCCTTTAGAAGACAGAAAGGAAAAAGAGGCTAACGTGCCTTTTGGCATCTTCATTTCATGCCTTCCTTTGCTTTGCTGTGTTTATTGATGAGCGCTTAGGATGTTCTAACTTGTATTTGTGTCTGTTGGAAAGTAATTAGATTTTTCTATTTCCCACCAAAATAGATATGGCCCTGAGTAATGGCTAATCAACAAATAAAAGCCTGTTGTTTAACAAATAAATATGTATTTCTAATGCCTGATGATTTTGGTTCTCCTGTCATTTATGTGAGTTTCGCAATGAATTATTTTTTCCTTAATTGCGAACATTGGTTTTGAAGACTATAATGAAAATTGTTAATCGTAGAATAAAAAGAAAATTATGGAGTAAATCGTGAAACATAAGGTACCGTGATTACTGTGTGAGCTTTACTACAGAGCAGTTATCACTGTCTCCATAGTAACCAGTTTATTTCAAAGGGGGAGGGTCTGGTATGATACTGAATACAAGAAGTGAAATAAATAAAATTCAAAATTGGATACGTTGCCTCGTGTTCAATTTTCAACTTAATTATTCATCATTCTGGGACAAATTGTTCATCGGGATAAAAAGTTTGGAACAACTCACTTTTTGCTCCTTTTATGAATGAATTTGCCTTTTGTCTAGTGAAGTTGCTTATAAATTTTTTAGTACAAAACCATTTAAGCAATAATTCTATTTATAGAAGTATAGATTATAAATATAGAGAGAATTCAGTATATATTAATATGTATATTTTTTAAAGTATAAAATACCATCTTAAGTTGAATTCATTTGACCTCTTATTTTAAAATATGAGTTGCTAGATAGTTTGGTTGAGGAAACAGGCGTATCTCCTTTCTGTTTGGGTTGGTTTGGCATTTTATTGTACAAGAGCATAAACGTTAAAAAAAACTTTTTGTATAACTAGTTCTCTTTAAGCACATCAAAGTATTGGGTAAGAAGTGATGATCTGTATCTTCAATTTTTTTTTTTGCGTAAATACAGCAAGTGTGTTGGAATGCTGGCAGAAAGTGATGCAGAATCAAAGTTCAAAAGATTGTACCAGAATTTTCTCTGACCGTCAGTATTTAGAGAGACTAGATGGAGTAGCTCATGGCTGAATTATGATTGCAACACAGTCCAATATAGTTTTTCAATGTCTGATAACATGTTTTATTAATAATATTTTCCTGTCAGGTGGGCGCATGCTATTTGCATAGGGGAAAAGGGAACTAGCAGTTGCAGATTGAAGAATGGGTTTTCTTAATCCCTTTCCCAGTTTTTAATCCTAACGTTTTCTTGTGTTGCTAGTATTAGAGGTCATTTTTAGCTCAGTTGAATCCAACCTCAACGTGGAGTGCAGGAAGTCAGCGTACAAGCAAAAAAACCCAACAGCCTCGGTTATTTCAATATATTTTCTTCTACAGGAGGGAAAGTGAAGTCTGGTTGTTGAGTATTAAGTAGTGACACGGCAAGTGAAACACACTTAAAGAATAAAACAAAGGTTGTTTGTTTTTTTTTTCATTTTCAATGGCTACCGTATTGTAGCTTCAGTTCTCTGAGAATCTGAACCAGACTTGCAATATAATGGTGTGCTTATCTACACTAAGAGATTTTTCATTTCTTTGAAGTGAGAAGGAAATTAATAATTGCCCTGGAGGAAAATGTATCTTCCTAACTAATTATCTGTTCAGCAAATACAGTTCAATGTTAAAATAATAAGATGCTGATAAACTCAAATGGCAGCCGTTCAATCATTTTAAGTGATATCTAGTTGCCTGCCCACAGTTCCTCACTACTCTCTGTCCCTAAGTTTATTCCTTACATATTCTTCCCTTGGAGTTCAACGTGTTTTTATTTTCAAAGTTCTTTCCCAACTCTTCATTCTTTGATGAAGGGTATATATCATTGCCTGCTGTGGCACAAGTTCATTCTAGGTTGCAGATTAAATTTAAAAGTTACGGGCGCTGCTCTTGTTGAATGGGTGCTAGTCAAAGGGCAAGTTATCTTCAGCCATCAAAATTAACTAAGGCCAACATTCCAAATGAGAAATACTTGATTGTGATTTTGATATATCATTATTTTCATATTTATTATTCCTCCCTTTGGATGAAGATTCAAAGACTTGGAAGATGAGATTAAAAAAACCACTCGCCAGGTACCAAGGAGCTGTTTTTACTATTAAAAAGAATAAAGTCCTCAGGCTTTCTAATACTTGTGCCTAGTGATAAAATGATCCTAGGCAAACGACTTAGAATGTGAATTATATGATACAACAGTTAAAACATCGGGGGAGTACGATTGTGCAAATGTGTAAAAAAAGCCTCCTGTGCCTTTGTTGCTAAGTACAGCCACTACGAGATAATGTTGCTTGTGAATGCTCTCTCCATGCTCCTCACTCTCCCCGCTGTTCAGTGTTGCAGCCTAATATTCTCTTTTTCCAACAGACGCTACCTGCGTTAGGAGGTTTGCTCCCCGAGGTGCGTAATGGGAGGCATCCGTGTACGCAGCAGCACTAACGGGTCGTGATAAAGTACATGCTCTTTGCTATAAAGTGCATTTTGGGGCTGAACTAAAAATCTAGGAATTATATTCTGTGTTATCGTCTGGAAGGCCCTTCTTAGTCATCAATTCTTTTTTCTTATTTGGATGAATTTGGAAATAGATACAATTGAGCAGGTCTTATCTCTCTGGAGCAATACTGAATGGTAGAAGCTCCAGTTCACGGGTGTTGACTTCAAACTGAGAGTTAAAGGGGAGAAAAAAAAAAAGTCATGAGAGGTGCAAAAATGGGTCGAAAGAAATTTGTTGTGGTAAGTAGAGTTTTGGAAGGTCTGTGCTCTGACACGTACCAGAGCAACGCAACAGCTTGATTTCTTTGAGCCATCAAAATGTACAATAGCTTCTAAAACGCTGTATTCAGTATCGTTATTAACCTCATGCATGTCCACCAAACAAAATGGTTCACGTTAATCATTTTGTGTGCTTTAATTAACGAGATATTAGATACAGCACCACTGTTGTAGAAACATTCTTTATAAAAAAAAAATATTTTGCATTTTGTCAAACCGCTTATTCAATGCATGTCAAATTTTTCGTAACTTCGTAGGCTCTTTTCCACAGATGATTTTGATAAATCGTTATTATCAAACTAGAAAATTACACTGTTGAGGTCCTGGCACTCTTGGAGAACTTAATAATGTTACAGTGATGTTATAGTTCAAGAAAGTAAGTTATTTAGTAATTAGAAAGCCGGCTTTCTGTTTCACATATAAGACAAAGTATCTGTGCAAGAATATTTAAAATATATTTTTAATGAAATAGTAATAAACCCTTTTGTGTTCCATTAAGAAATTTATTCTTTAGAGTTAAGATGTAAATTATTACGTTATTTCATAGAAACTGCATGTCAGATCCTCAGTAATGTGATACAAAGATAAAAATTTTAGGTTATATGAAAAGTTTTATATTGTGTGAGGCACATGGTCTAATTTCGTGTAGTTGCTGCTCAGGAGAAGTTGTCTTTGTCTGTTGGTCAAACTATTATTTTACTTACGGGACAGATAATATGAACTGGATGAGGAATGAGTCTCTACTGCTCTTTTTATCATGCTGGAACAAAAAAAAAAACAATATCCAAAATTTAGATTCAGGTAATTGTTGCAGCATTTTGCTTGTGAATGACTGATAATAGCAGGTTTGGGCCCTGTGGTAAGCATCCTTTATCTTAAAACAATTCTCGTCATTGTATAAATACGTTTTCACTAAATAATAGCACTAGGTATGCAAGAAGATTTTTAGTACCACACTTGATGAGTAGGTCTCTTTTGAACAGTTTTTTTTTTTTTTTTTAAACTTCTCTAAATGCACGTTCTCCATGTGCTGGATTTGTTCCTCTCTGTTATCTTGTTCTTTCAGCTATTACAAATACGTTGTTTATCTTAATTTTTGTTTTAGGCTTTTAGGAATTTGCTCTCCATCTCTGCTTTTTGTTAGAAATCAGGGTATGTTACTAGCTATCCATCTGCATTACCGACATCTGATTTGATTATTTGAAGATGCCACAATATCCAAGAACCTGCTTTGGCCGTAATATAAAATCCTCTTTAATGTGGAACACTTACTTGTTTTAAAAGTTAGTGACTTTTAAGGTTAGTTCTTTGCAAAGTTATTTAGAACCCCAAAGCTGCTNAGTAGACGAGGTGCTGAGGGACATGGGTTAGTGTTTGATGGGAATGGTTGGACTCGATGATCCTGGGGGTCTCTTCCAACCTGGTGATTCTATGATTATTTATGTGCTGAAGTGTGAAGCTTCCTTGATGGTGAATTTTCTTACTCTCCTTGGCACTAGCTCATTGCGCTTTAATGTTTTATATTAGTTCATAAATGTTATTCTGTTTGTTTGCATCATCCTAGTTCTAGTTTCTAAAGAATCATCGAATAAATGAGTGCAGGCTTGATGATATCTGAGGCAGTGATACAGACAGTGTTTATCTGTGCTTTAAAGGTTGAGGCTCAGATTAACAGCTCTAATTGCTTTTGCTCGTTGCTGTTTAAAGTGATGGTAGCATAGTCTAGACTCTTGGACCTCCTTTTGATTAGTTACTCAAAGCACCCGAGAGCTCAGTTAACGAACCTCTTTAGGAATCTCTCTGCATACAGGGAATAGTGGAAACTCTCTTGATTCTTTTCCGTAGTGTGTGTTTCTCAGTCCCTTTACAGGAATTACGATCAGATTGCAGCAGGTCTGCAGATCCCTTGGCTACTCAGAGCAGCCTGGGATGACTTGGGCTGGTTTTTTGCATCAGCACTAGTTTGCGGCTGTGTCAGCCTCCAAATTTAAGGAAACTAAGGATGGTATAAAGCCAGTGATGTGCCCCATCCGTGTCAGAAAGCGCGGTATGAAGCTGAGAGGTTTTCCCTTCCTGCCACACAGTCTGTGTCGGTGTTTCTTGACAGTTTGAACTGCTCCAGAGAGCGTGGATTAATTGCCAGTGCAATCCCTAAGGCTCTGTTGGAGGCAGCGCACAGAAGGGTTTGGCCTGGTTTGGAACGTAAATGGTGTCATTTAATGAGCTGCTTCCCGAGAGCAGTTGCAGGGGGTCCGACAGTGTCCTTCATGCTCCTTTCTTGAGCAGCTCCTTGGTGCCAGCCCGTTCCCTGGACTAGTTTAAAGCCGCCTTGTGCTTCTAAAGTGAGGAAAGTGACTGGGATGCAGTTGGGATTGGGGATGATGTTTCTATTTTATAAACATCTGTTGTCTCAATTTGTGGTGCCTTTTTGGACATCTTAAGAGGCCATGCTGGGTGTAGTTTATTAATAGGATAAATGAGATACAAAGAACAAGGACTTTTTTTTTTTTTTCATTCATAGTTCTCTGGAATGAGCTGGCAACAGACTTGTGAGCTTTTCTCTTTCAGATAACCAGCTGATTGTGCTGTGTGTCAACATCAAAAGTTGCCAGCTGCTTAGGACCCAGTGCAGATTCTGGTTTATTTCTGATACAAAATACTTATTTTATAAAAAGCCACTTAGCCAATTGATTATGGTGCGTTTAGACGAGGTGTCTTTTGCCAAAGTGGTAAAGTACTTTTGTAGCATCCAACATTTGATAGCAATTAGGATGAAATTTTGATGAGCTACCGATCCATTATCAATGTATTTATTAAACAATCAGATGTATCGTGTGATTGGCTCTCAGGTTTCAGAATGCCATCCCAGCAATGCCAGATTATCCTTTCACCTCATTGCATTGATTCGTGTTGTGACTGCACACTTCTCATCTATCTATTGCCTAGTCATTATGGGATGTCCAGGCGCACAGATAGATGCTGTGTGAAGTGGCCAGACATTGTGGACTAACTCGACTGAGACCTCATTTTCATTAAAGCAGAATTTGGCATTGCTCCCTAGTCAAAAAACAACTTTGTGGAGGCAAAATCTCAGTTACAGTTGTATAGCATTATAGAATGTGTTAAAAATCTTCTGTTTTCTCCTTTTCTCTTCATTTTTCAAGGAAAGACAGGCAACAGTGAAAAAAGAAAAGAGTTGCCCCCAGCAAATGAACAAACTGGGAGAACGGAACAAAATGCAAAGAGCAAACTCCGTCACCGTAGATGGACAAGGTCTTCAGGTGTGATTATTGTTATTTTAATTTTAAGGAGGTCCTTGTAGGTATGAAAGCAGTGACAGAGTGAACACTCTTTAAAATGAAATGTTTCCTATACAGTCACTTTTCTAATATTTCACTTCCACGTTTAAAAATGCAAGAGGTAAATTCTTCCATTCGTACAGGAATCTTGCAGTGCAAATCTGCTTCTCATATAACTGGTAGGATTTCCTGAGACATTGAGGGGGGGAGAGGGGGAACTAGCTCTAAAACATTCGTATTGCAAGGTGAAGCTGAACTTGATTGTTTTAGCATCTGTCAGACAGCATTGAGTGAATTTACATTATAAATCCGAGTCTTTGTCTTCATAATTAATTTGCTATTCTTATTTGGCTCCATTAATTAATGAATAGAGTAAATGCTGAAGATGTTATTTGTCCAGGTATTTCCAAGTAGGGTGTTTGGCACATCAAAAATAAGAGTGGAGAGAAGCAAGGTGCATATATATGTTGGTCTGTCTGGGATGTATTAGTTGGTCTGTCCAAGACAGTGAACTCCTAGCACCACTGACACTTGCACAAGCAACCTTAAATTTTTAAAATTTCTGCTTTCAGCTAATTGGGCCATAAAATTTTCTGTAACTTTGTTAGTGTGATCTAAACCCTATGTTCTCTCTTCTGTTTCTGTAATTAATGCAAAGCCTTGGATTCATCATTGCTTTTGTTAACTTTATTATCGCTTGAAAAGGAGAGAGAAAAAAGAGTGAGGACTAAGGTAGTAGAATAATTACTAAGTGGATCTGAGGTGTTTTCTGAAGTGCTTAGTGTTATTCTTTAATGCCTCATCTACAATATAGTGCATGATTTAATAGTGATAATCACAGTGATAACGTTAGAAATAACTCTGCAGTGATGACCCTCATTTACTGATTATATTTTGGTCTTTGTTTTTTCTCTGTTGGATAAAATCGGTTTTGAGTAACAGGATCTTAGCACCAATGATTAGGTTTTTGATTGGTATCAATAATGAAAACCTGATAATCGTGAAGGCTGAGGGGATCTTGAATGACACCACAGCGAAAGGCTGAGATCAGTGAGACTATTCTTTTTTTTTTTTTCACTGACAGATTGTATAATTTTGGACCTGTTTCCACAAAGATGTATGATTCCATAACTATAAGTCGTAATTAATGTTAGTATTTATTTTTTAATGTCAGTACTTATTTTTTTATAGGAATGGTTGGACTCGATGATCCGGTGGGTCTCTTCCAACCTGGTTATTCTATGATTTTATGATTCTATTTTTACCTAAAGGTAGTCTGGAGCAAAAAAATTTCTGTAGCTGCCCAAAGCAGACTGCTCTTAACTCCCATATCTGTCCAAAACCTGCTACTCTGAGTCTAATTCTCTAATTTTGCTGGCATGGGCTGATTTAGACAAGAACCACAGTGAACAAGAAAAGGATTTTTGTGACTCACTATGGAACATTTTTAAAAAGAAAACCTGAACCTTATGTTAATTACGTTTATTTGTGGTTTGAGTTCCCAAGGTCACATATCAAAGACACCCAGCAAATGTTCATACTGCTCATGTTCGACCTCTGTTTTCAATAAGGGAGAAGCTAGATAGAGTTGGTCCGCTACATTTTTTTTTTTTAAATTTTAAATAATTTGTCCTTTACCTTCTTGGAGGTGGCCTTGAAATAATGCTGGATTAAGGCTTGAAAATGTTCAGCAATTTACTCTTAAATATTTAGTCACATTGCTTATTATACAGAAAGGTCTACGTTATCTAGAAAAGTCATTTGGAAAAGCTGTAGTGATGAAAGGAGTCTGTATTTTGGAATTGAGCGAGACACAAAAACTGATTGTTAGATGTATTTGATGGTCCTAAACCTTCTTGTAATGACACGGTTAAATTTTGAAATTGAAGATTTAAAATCAAAATAAGTTCATGGTTCAGCTTTTGCTGAGGGAAAGTATCAATACTGAACCTTCCTTCCAGCAGCGAGCAGGTAACTCGGTGGCAGTGGAGTTCTGCACAACTTAAAGACAATTAATCATAGTTAAGCACATTCATCTTGCTTCTTTCTAGCTAACCAGCATAATGATCAGGATTATTATTTCTAATTAGAGGAAGTAATAGATCATGTATAACCTTAGGATGAGTCTCATTAATTAACCTGTGTCCTAAGGGATTTCAGTAGGTAGTCCATCTCTGTCACCAGGAGCACCATTGGTTTACACTTAGTTCCTGGGAACAAACATCATGGGAATTGGCTAAATAACTAAAATTGATTAAAACAGTAGATTAAAAATTAAATATATGACAAACTTCACTGTACTCCGCAATTTGATGTATGTTTCAACATACAGCACTCGACTGCAAGAACACACCATGCCAGAACATGATGCTGGGTTGGGTTTGTGCTCGGTTTAACTCCACTGAGTTTGCTGCAGTTTTTCATTATTTGTTGTATGTATTGGAAGAGATTTGGATCCGTTGCTTGCAAAGCTGTGAGTGGAGTTGGCACCCTAGTGTCGAACATTTCCTCTTGGAAGGAAAGTGCTATTAGATGCTTATAGGATTACCTGCCTGTGTCTGTAGGATGCCTGTAAGGCTCCTTAGCTCTCATCTTGCTCAGGTTCTGCCTTAAATTACATTTTATGAAATCTTCAGCTGAAAAGATTTTGTTATTTCAAGAATTATGAATAAGGATTTGGAGCAAGAGCTCTCGGTATATCGCTTTGAAACACGACTGACTAAGCTCCATCTCCAAAGTTGTTAGTGCACGACTTTGGAGGTGTTGACTTTGGACTCAGGATGCTTCTACATCTTCTAGAACTGATACATGTTTAAAAGCGACAATTTAAAATATGAATGTCGTAGATTTATGGTTTAAAAACAAGGTATTAGAGACACCTGACGTAACTCATGTTCTTCGTGTCTGTGGAGTAAAGACAATGAACCTTAAAGTATCTGAAAATTCAGGCTAACACGAATTGTTCAGAAGGAATGTGTTAGTTTGCAAAGATAAACATTAATGTGAACGTGTAAAACTCCCCATGCACAAAAGAATTAAGAAGCACAGTAGAAACCCTTCTTTCTTTCAGTATATCTTTCCCTCCATTCTTTTCAGTAGACTTACCCTTTCTCCACAAGTTTTCTTCTATATTTTTTCTCCAGCTTTCTAAGGTGTTTAAAGGAACTCATTATTATCGTAGTTACGTTTTTAAAACTGTAATTTCATATCAGATCAAAGATTACACTTTCTGTAATTAAAAAAAAATAGAAAATATTCTATCAAGTTTAAAATTGCATCTACCTATATTTCACCTTTATAGTATTGTCATTTCTTACAGCAAAATAGTTTCTTCATAGCTTTTTCAATAGGAACTTACTGTCAGAATCAGTCATGCATTTCTTGCCTTTAAAGTTTTCTCTGCTGATGGATGTAACGTTTATGTATCAATATTTCAAAGGAATTTTAGGTTAAAATGGCCTCCCAGCTGTAAGACAGACAGCTAGCGTTAAAAAAGTCGCTTGCAATTTCTGGCAAATTAATGAATAATTTGCTTCCAGCTGGATTGCGCAGCGTAACATAGAGTTTGCATTAAGCTTTCTGTTTTTTGTCTACTATAGGAAAAAAATGAATGCAACACACAGCATTAATGAGTAGCTGTGTTATTCCCTTCTTTTAGATCACTCCAGTTCCAGGCACTCATCCACTTTTAGTTTTTGTCAATCCTAAAAGTGGTGGGAAACAAGGAGAAAGGTAAGGTATATTTGTTATTTGTTTGGGGTTTTTTCTTTTTTTTTTCTCTTTCTGATCTCTATGATATGTTCAAAAATGAATGTTAGAAATTTATATATGAAAAGAAATGCAACATTTTAAACTGTTATTGCGTCACATTTGAACATCTCATTGCCCTGCTTGGAAGAGGTGTCCGCTAGCATATAGTTATAAATTGTGCAGTTAAAAACCAGAATGGGTTTTATACAAAAAAAAAAGTTTTATACAAAACAAAAGTTTTGTTTCACAGCTGAAAAAGTAGCTTTATTCAGTGTGTAGTTTCGTGTGATTTGCAGGAAGCTGTAAGTTGCTCTATTTTACATTGCAACTTTGAAGTTAGGACAGTTTTCTTCTAACCTCTGTAATAATTATGCAGACAGGCAAATAATTTAAATTGGAAACAGTTTCCCATTTTCTGATGCATGATTTGCCTTTCCAAGATTCAGTGAGTAAGTTCTCTAACCTCTCCATAAGATTTCTTACAAAAAACCCTTTTGATTTCTGTAGATTGAAAGCATTCTAATAATCCAGTTGAAGTCCAATCACACAAGCTTTAAAGAAATACTTAATTATATATATGTTACATTCATTTATAGTCAAAATGCCTGTTTATGTTTAAATGTTAGTGTATCATGATAAAACAGAGCTTAGTAGCATTTTCCTCCTGTTCTGTTGATCAAACTCAGGCAGAAATGCTGGATTTACCCCCGATCAGATTTTTCAGAGTTTGCATCAGAGTCACGAGTTCTGACCCTACGGCCGTTTTTGATCATCACATAAATCCTCAGCTTGGCATTTTTATAGGACTGATATCGAGTGAGTAGATCAGGGATCCAGTCTGGACTTGCGTAGGTGAGAGGCAGGTTAGAGAGCTGTGATTACATAGTTAGTTATAACCTAGAAACAATTCAGTGAAATGCAATTTCACAGCTTTTTATTCCCGGCTCATAATTGGTCTCAAGTGCCACTATCCAAATGGGCTTAATGCTCGAGGGGTGTCATTTAATGTTAGATACACTCCAGAGTAAAATCAAGTTTAAAAACTTATCTACTTCCCAAGCTTCTATTCCCATTCACTTATTGCAGTCTGACACATCTCAGTTTATGTTAATGCAGCTGGTTACTGAGACCGAGCAAATCACAGGAAAGATTTGAATTTTAAAAATTAATGCCTTATACAGGCTTCATTCACTATCATCATTACCTACAAGTGTCACTGCACAATGAGGTGTACAGTGTGAGGGCAGCCACCAGCCACTGAGTGTAGTGAAGTATGGGAACCTCTTAAATTGGCTTTGATACCACACAAAAAATACGTGAAATTGCATACGAATGGATCAAGGCTGCCCTCAATATTTCTGTGTTGGGAGGAGGACATCAAAAGGTCTGCTGCTTAGTCCTGTAGACTTAGCTCAAGTCATTTAGCAGCAGGAGATGATACCTCATGGTTAGACCTGAAAGGGGATTCAAAAAGGTTAAAGAAGTCCATGTATGGACTGTTTGATTAGTAGGGGGGTTGCCCTCTACCTTTTAGATATTAATGTTTAATATCAATACCAGTTACAAACTCATACAATAAGAATTTTAAGAATGCATATGACCTTGAAGATTTAATCTAAGGGATGAAAACCTTTTCAGGTAATAACAGTATTTAACTTTTTTACTTTTCCTTGTTTTTTTACCTGGCTGTTCGACAGTCATTGACCAGAAAGAGAAGAATCCCACAAATCCTCCTCACCCTCCAACTTTGTGGCAATTGTGAAAAGCAAACTCACAGGTCATTCGAAGGCACAAATAGCTTTGCAAAACGCACAGTTGTGGTGATTCTTTTGTAATCTGGTCAGATGGTGAGAGGCTGGAGTAGAGGTTTGGCTGTAACAAAATTAAGATTTTAAATTGGGGTGGGGGGGGGGAATCCACAAGCTACTAATTTTTGTAGATGAGAATTTCATTATCTTGACTCATTCAGATTAAGGAGATCTTTTGCTGAAAGCTGTTCTTCGGTCTTTACTTGGGATTTTCTGTATTTGAGAGATCATGATGAATGAAGTTATGATTTCTAATTGACTTTCATTGAGCGCAGAAAGGTCATTGCAGATACTGTCAAGGCTCCAGTGTTCCCACAGTTCCCCGTGTGAGATTTTACTCTCGCCATATGGTGACCCAGCCCATTCCACTGCCCTTAGACTTAGAGTGTGTGTGTCCATCTGACAACCAGTTGAATAAATGCAATATAAATCATAATCTGTCATTTCCTTTTGTATGTTCCTTTTTTTTTCCCCCCCCAAACCTCTTGAATGCAGATGAAAACAACCGAGGATCACACTGATTTAGTTTTGCTTTTTTGAATATTAGAACAGAGTGGTGATGGGAAACAAATGGATGTAAAGAAATGCATTCAGAATGCAAAAATACCTTTTTCTACAACTGTATCTAGTTACCACATGACCTTCAGATACATTTCAAAGTAAAGAGCTATGAAAATAACCCAGTTGTACTTGCTTCTCAGTGGAGAGATTAATACTTATCGCCCATCACCTGAAACATAAGTACATTTACAATTATTTGGATTTAAATTATTTAGTCCAATGGGTAATAGATGTTTATAATAAAATAGAATAAAAATAGAATTAAAAGTTTATGAATAACCAATTGACAAATTAAAATTGATGAGTTTAAGCTTTTCTGACACCAAAGAAAGATTTTTAAATAAGCGTGAGTTTGGATAGGAGTTCAGCAAACCTAATCAAAGAACCCCCCTAATCCTCAGTCTGTATCACACTAACATTTTTTCAGCGATTGTGCGTAAAGTGGACTGGCGTTAATTTAATCAGAAAAAGAATTGCAGTGTATCCCCTTCATCCTAGAGCCAGCAGTGCTGTATGTCGGCGTTTGGGATCTGACTCATCAAGACGACAGCTTTCAATTATCTGCAAATATCACGTATATGTTTGGTACATCATTGCAAAAATAGTTTCTTTCAGCAGAAAGAACATACAGCGAGGCTGTAGGGACTCTAAAGACTGTTCCTGTTCAGGGTAGCGCTTCTCACATCAGAGTCCTTCTAAATCACGAGGTTGTTTTGCCACGCTCATTACTTTGTTTTCCACTTCCTCATTTTCCAATTTATTTGCCTGACCAGCAGGTGAGTTCAAACAATTGTTTCCTTGACAAATGTGCGGTTGGATGCACTGGAGATCAGCTCCTGCGCCCTGACGTTTCCTGCTGACTCCATGGGCAGTGTCTGTGCAGTGCAGGTTGATGATATCTGTGACCTTTGTAGCTTTCAAATAACTTTGGTTCAGAGCAGCTCTTCCTTCCTACCCTCTGATTAATCTGGCTTTAGACGCTTTCATTTAGCATTGAGACAAAGCGTAGAAGCAGTTGCAAATTATATTTTTCAAATCTCCTATTTCTAGGAGAGAAGATGATTAGAATTCTTTTAGGAAGGAGTCCATGGCTTCTTTCTGCCGTTAGTGTTAAATCAAGCCTTTACTGGCCGCATCTTGGATGGTCACCCCCTAGATGCCTCCCCGTGTTGCAGAAGCTTCTTCCCCAGTTATCTTCCCCAGCTGTCTTCTGGACAGCTTCTTCCCCAGTGTAGTCAACTTTACTGCCAATTTTGAATTTCCAGTGGGTTTCTGTCTGCCTTCTTATATTTCTCTAAAGGAATGATCCTATGACTTCAGAAAATAGCTCAGTCTAGCTCAGCCAAGGGTGCACATGAGGATTTTCTTCAGCAGCAGAGCTGTTGTAAAATGATCCCAGCCCTCTCGACTGCTCCTGCTGTAATTTTCTGCCTCCTCAGTTATGCTAGTGCAGCGGCAATATTTGAGGTTCGTGTGAGATCACACGCGTGATTCAAACGAAAAGAAAAAATGACAATGAAAAAAACTCCTCTGAGGGTTTGTGTTAATCGAACCTGTGTAAAGCACAGAATAACCCTGCAAATGGTTACAGGAGCACAACTGTGTGTTGATGAACTGTGTCACGGGGCGCAAGAAGCAGCTGGAGGTGGTGGTGCCAGGTGGTAGTTTCACAAGCTGGTTTTGTTCGTGAAATCGTTCTCCAACACAAAAAGTGACCTTTTGGAGATTTACCTTTTGGAGATTGACCACACTGCCTCGTGGCTTTGCCTGCACGAGAAAACCATGTCCAATTCCTTCCTTCCATGTGAAAGCAAAGGCATTTGGAGACTCATCAGCGTCAGCAGGCTGTTTGGCACCGTAGGTATGAAACTGGAAGGCTAAATCACTGTCCGTTTCCTCCTCTTGCACGTGTCACAGCATTAGATCTAGTTACGGTTTAGAGTGAAGGCCATTTATAGAGCTCCTTCCTCTTTCTTTGGAGACCGTATGAATAGATACATCCAATTATGAATTCTACACAGTCTAGGATACGTAAATATGTTATAATAACTTCTAGCACAGCAACTAATTATAGATTGATTATCTGGTATTGTTGTTCGACTAGTAGCTATGGATGGTGTGCGCTCCATGAAGAAGGATTCAGTGTAGTCTCTTCATTATTGCAGGTGGACTCCTTAATTTTGGCTCTTCAGGAAGGCTTTTATAGAATTCCAGTGATACCTGACATTGTTGTGAGTGTAGGTAATGGCTCGTGTGTTTTGTAGCACTGAGCTTTTAGGGGAATAACTCTTAAACCTTAGGGACTTCACAGCAACGTGACCTTCTTATTGTCACCTACACAAATTAAATGAGTTGCAGCTTTGACCACATTAAATCCTCCATGTTACTGAGGAGCAACTTATCCATCCTGGCTAAAAAAATTGAAAATAGGATCGTTTTCCATGGGTAAGATGCTGCAAATTAAATGGAAATATCACGTGTCGTGAATCCACTGTCAAATGTCTGATTTAGTCGTCATCCCAGCTGTTAAAAATGCTGAGAACACGCCTGCAGAATGAAACCAGGCGCTTCACGTTGGCTTTCTCTGTCAGGAATGGATCAGAAATAGTTTGTGTGAGCGTATGAACACAGGGCTTTAGGAAGGAGCTGATGCCTCTAAATAATTGAGAGGTTAAGAAAATGTTGCAATTTGGCACTTTTAGAGATAATTATAAATTTGTTTGTATTCAGTATTCTTATGCCCTTATCTTCCACCTTGCGTGATAAATTATGCATTATTATCAAGGCAAAAAAAAATTCCCTCAACGTGCAAATATATTGTGTCTAGACAGTTTTATTTGGCTGAATTTGAAAACGTGGACACTTTAACTTAAAATTCAGCTCTTATTATGCTTTTTTTTTTTAGGGCAGTGAAAAGAAAAAAAGAGATACTTCAGTGGAAAAAAAAGACTTCCATAAAAACATTAATTAATGAATTAGCTTTAGGACATGAATATTAAAATTAAAAGCAAGAAATGATGGTTTGTAATTTAAACTATTGCCATAAATCCCAAACGTATTTATTCATTGAGAGTTTGAACTCTCTTACGTGCTTACTTGTTTCTTCATATGGAACGAAGCAGCTACCGCATTGTCATCATTGTAGTGAATTATATTTCTAGTATTTGTAAGGAAGAAACAGAGTGTTTGTTGTAATTTTAGGGCAAGTAACATTTAATAAAGTTACAGTTTTTGAAGTTTTCTGTAGTCTGGAGAAATACTTGCTAGAGGTGGGACAGGAGGTGGGGTCCTTTATGGGGTAGGACAGTGGGTTTAATGCCGTACCCATAAATTAGTTCTACTTACTTAGATAACTTTAAAATATGTGTAATTTAAATAAAACTATGATTTTGACTCTCTCTCATTTTCTCCCCATTCAAATATAATCCAAAGGAGATGGAGTTATTTGACAATGG
Organism: Piaya cayana; assembly: GCA_013389865.1. Taxonomy (NCBI): domain Eukaryota; kingdom Metazoa; phylum Chordata; class Aves; order Cuculiformes; family Coccyzidae; genus Piaya; species Piaya cayana. The sequence continues at coordinate 210,543 of WAAB01002490.1, read as the reverse complement.
ATTTGCTCTCTTAGGCTATTTTTCTGCCTATGGGGATGTTTTTGGTGGGTGGCAAAGCCGATTTGCTTTTGGAATTAAGTATACCAGTAATTTTGTGTTAGCAATAAATTTCAGGAATAAATCTTACCTTTACCATGGAGTCACTTCAACAGGAGCCAATGTGTTCTTGCAAATGCTTTTTTGACTCACCTTTTCTTGTGTCATTATATGTTCTTATCCTATTTTTTTCTGTCTGTCCGTAGTATAGGGATTTTAGATATCTTGTGGCACTTCTCTCTCAATTTTATACCCGCACTACACCGTATGTGTGAATTATAATTACTATGTTCAGTTATTTGGGGTTTTTTACATAAATGAGATCCTGCAATTCAAATAATTACAGTATGTGTTTATTTCTTAAATCTTTTCTTTGATAGCTTAAAAAAAAAATTCCAAACATGTAAGTAAATTTTTTTTTCTCCTTATCTCTTTTATCTATTCAGAATTTATAGAAAATTTCAGTACCTCTTAAATCCTCGTCAAGTTTATAGTCTTTCTGGAAATGGACCGATGCCAGGGTAAGTCTACAGTTAATATTATTACCAGGAACTCATTTAATAAAATGCAACATAATCAAATGAACGGACTGAGGCACATATAGCATGTTTTGAATGAATCAACACCACAGACCTCTGCGTGCCTGCAGAAATTTACAGGTGTTATTTGTGGACTTGTACAAATAAAACTACATGTCATGCGTTTTACTGATAACCGCGTAGTGCTCCGTGAGAACCGTGTGATAAATTTTATTCTGTTTGCAGCTTTTACTGCTATATCAGCAACATGAGTTCATATAGGGGTTACTTTTATTTTACAAGTATGAAGAGACTGACTTGCAGGACATAAATTCCTTTCACATAAACAAGTATGTGCATATATGTATGTGTCTTAAGTAATATATATGTAATGTACAGAGATATATATATATATATATATGTATATATATGTATATTTATGGATGTAAGATACAGAATATTTTTCAAATTACAGTGACCATAGACTTATCAATTCCATAATATTGGGGGCGTAGTAGGAAGAAAGTGACCAGACAGGGTAGATGATGCTGGTAGTGACTTTTTGTGAGGCTGAAGCATTTTCTGAAGCAGATAGCTTTGCAGTCCCTTGCCTAATACGCTTCTTTCGTTATCCTTCCTAATTTTATTCATGTGCAAACGGAACAATTGTATATCATATACCAACTTTTTACCAGCTGAAATTCTCCCCCGTTTAAGTAGCTGGTGATTTGATAGAAGAGAACAGACAGACCAGCACTAAATATCTGCTCTGTGCATCGGTTTGTATTTTTTTATTTGTTATTTAGTTACATCACTGATAACGTGAAATTTTGCATCAGTGAGAAGATTTACAGAAGGATGTTAGGAAATACACACTCCCTGACGTAAAGTTTACACTGTCGTTTGAATGGTGTGAATTCTTTTTAATCTCGGGAGTTTCTATTTGTTTAGACTTTTTGTCTTTTAAGTTGGGGAAGAATAAGAGGAAGGAGGAAATGTATTTCAGTGGTCACAGACGGTTCTGGAATGACTACGCTCTGACAGGTTCTGGCAGTACTTCTGGTTTTAAGGCCAAATAGGCAAGAAACTATTATTTTAAAACCACTCTACGTTGACTGCCCATGTGTTGTGCTAGTCTTGGGGTGTATATAGCATTGATGAAAGGGAAAAGTGGATTGAGCCCAATCCTTTTTGAAATTAGGTTTCTCAGGTGCTCTCCAGTGTGCCTAATGAGCTCAAAAAAATGGATTAATAACACACACGATTTCTTTCATACTTGTAAGTTTATCCTGTACGTGAATCCTAGTGCTTTTTATTTCTCAAATGCTGTTTGTTGTTTGTGTTTTATTAGCCTTGACACATATGGAAAATTTAATTATTATTAGTCCAGAGAGAAAACAGACTAGAAAATCTGCAGAAACTTATTTCAGGAATTTATAAGGAATTTTAACTGAGGCAAAACTAGTAGACAGAATTTATTTTACTTACAGCTAAAAGAAACGCCGTATTAGAGATTGAGAGGACGGCTTGGGAAACAACTGAAATATTTTTGTTCAAATTAATCTTATTTCATTGAGCCTTTTGTTTAAAAAAAATCAAGCTAATAAAAATCAAGCTGAAATAATCAAACCTCACTTACTGACTGCATTTCTATACCTGACTTTGGTTTTCAGGTAAATTATGATGTAAAAGAAAATGTGTTTTAAGGCAGAAGCACAAGAGGGCAGTGTTATGTTCAAACTGAAACCCTGCGCTGAAGCAATTTCAACTTTAATCTTTTGAACCAAGACGGTGTTTTTTAGAAAATATTTTCAATTTCTCTTCCTACTAGAAGTCAAAACAGTTTCACTTCAGAGCCACTTTAAAGAAATTTCTAATTCATTTCCAAGCAGACACTGCAGTTTTCCAAGCTTGCTTTGGTGAATCTTCTTACTCATTCTCCAGAAAGGGATAATCTGAAATTTTGAGTTTGTCTCCTGCCGTCACTTCTTGCCCCCTGACGTTGCTGTGTAGGCTGCATATAATTTATATGTTTATATATTTTTATATTATAACTCTGTATTCCACCTACCAGTCCTTGTTTCCCTTTGTATGAGGGTTGCTTTACCTAGTGAAAACTGCCCATCCATCCCCTCGCTCATCTCTCTCTCTAATGCCAATTGGACTGGATTGTCAGTCAAAGTGTTATATTTATTTAATATTTTCATGTGTGTCATTTTGGTTGAAATGGAGCAGAGTGGGGGGATTGTACAGCACAGAGTAAAACGAAAGGGTGTTCATTGTGCCGGTTGAGCAGAAAGGGATGAGCATAATGTATGTTTATTTTAAAGCATTTATTATTATTGTAATACATTTAATTGAGTATTTTGAGGGGTTTTTTCTCTTTTCAGTATTAATTTCAGACATGTTTACTCAGCCTGTAGAATGTTAGAGCCGAACTAGCTGCTTTAGCCCAAGTTAATGGGTTTTATTTTTGATGGTATTTTTCTGATGGATTGATTCCGTCAGCTAAGAGGAGAAGGACATTCAAAACTTTTCTGAGATGAGTTCCAAACATCCGTGGCTAATGTGAATTAATATTTCAGCTCACTTCTGTTGAAAAGCTAATGATCTCCTGTTTAGGTAACAGTGACAAAGACAGGAGAACTAGGATACCAGTAAAATCCTGAATCTTCATGAGACTGAAACTGCTGTATTTTTTTTAAACCATAAGCAGCTCTATCATTAGGTCTTTTGTTCTTTCTCCTCAGTGGGAAAGTGACTCTCCTTTACAGAAATTTATTGCAATAAAGGAGTCCTTAGCAGACCTGAGTTGAATCATGATTAAAATAATCTTTGTTCAGAGGAAGAAGGGCCACGAGGGGAGTCCCATATTTTAATTTCTTTGAAATCTGCCATTTTCCCTTTCAATCCTCTCCCTTAAAAAAAAGAAAAGCAAAAAAATAAACTCCACCTTTCATCATATCAGTTGTTCTGCATTTTTATAAATCTGCATGTGTGCAGAAGAACTTAAAAATATTTTTGAACAGGATGACAATGAATTTTAGTGATGCTGTCTGCGTGGGCAGTTCCTCAGGTGGTGTGTCACCTGTTCGGAGAATGGATGGGATGGTTCTTGGAAAACTGGAGGGACAGCAACGAAGACGTTTCTTGCAGCTTCTTAGCATGCCTTACCTGAGGTTTTCGGAACTGTTTGTCAAGACTCATGTTTATAGTCTGTATAGAAATATATACGTAATGCAAATAAATTGCTGCTCTCTGACATTGATTCCTTTCTAACAATGGAATTCGACCTGCTGAGAGACCTAAAAATCGAGGAGCTCTCAGCCGAAGGACGCTTTAAACACTAGGATAATAATTAATGGTTTAGACATTCTTTATTTGGGAGTAGAGAGCTACAGGTGAGCTGGCGGAACCCTGTGAGCTCTGCAGCTGAACACAGGCATAAAAGCTACTCCAGAGTTAGACTTGCGCAGTTAACAAAGTGATGTGAAAATTGCCAGGCTGAGACATTGTGTGATTTGTGGCGAGCACCTGTGCTTTTAGCCTTGAAAAGAGTTTCCCTGTTTGGTTGTTGTGTGTCTATAGGACTCTTCTACGTCTGACAACAACTGTTATTGTGGATTTAATGATCCTGAAGAATCTGAAATTCAGTTATTGTTCACCTCATAGAGAGGTAAATAATAGCTGGATGAATAGCAGTTGAGCAACAGACACACATGACTCTGCGGAGAGGTCACTGTTTCACAAAGGCTTTGTTGCTCTGAAAAGGCTCCTGTTCCCTTAAGTCTGTTATTTAAAGTGTCTAATGTATGTTATTTTTATACTCTATAATAGAAATTATATCCACAAAAGTTGTATTTCTTTGTAACTCCCTTAAGCATTTAATTTGGGGAGCTTATATATTTCATTTTTTTTTTTTAATACTATTCACAACTTTACCTCAACAGGCCTTTTAAAATCTCAAATTCTGTCCACTTAAAAGATGCCCAAACAGCCAAACTGAATCCCTGCAACTTAGGCTGTAATTTAGTTGGGACCGCAGAGCACCTGGGCCTTTACAGCTCCACAAAGGAACAGGCCTATTTTGAAAATTACACTGTTTTCTCCAATCATTGCAATTGGTTGCTAGAGCATTTCTTTGCTGTTGGGCGTTTGGAGCGTCCAGGGGGCGTGTATCCCAAGAATATTTTTAGAAGATAAAACCGCATAATTATTTTCACCCAAACAAAACCTTGAACCTGGCCCCCGTTTCTTTGGAAGAATCACATTATTTCCAAAAAATGGCTTTGCAAGCCATAGGGTGGGGTTGGTTGCGTTAACAGTTGTGTGCCGTAGAATAGTAGTATTAAGGACCCAGTAAGTCTTCTCATGTGAAACTTAAACCTTGGGTTTAGAGATAGATATTAAACAGCTTTTTAACAATTTTTTTGCTTGTATGATATCCGTGGTGTTTACTGCGTGCGTAGCACATTCTTTATAAACTGTGATTCTCAGGAATGTCCTGTCTCAGTCTAGGCTTCTGGAGTTATGAAACGGATTCATAGAATCATAGAATCGCCAGGTTGGAAGAGACCGACTGGATCATCGAGTCCAACCGTTCCTCTCATTCTTTCACTACTCTCTTAACCAACGTAATTGTTCAGTGGTGGCTCTGCCCCACCTTAACAGCTTTGTCTGAAAGCTGTTTTAAAAGCGTTTGCTGTACCCTGTACCTGCTCAGTAGTCTGCTGGTTTCGTGTTGTGGGCTGATTCTCTTTTCTTGACCACCTCAAAATAAGCTTTTGACTGGCCCAGTTAAGTTAATTCTGAATGTCTGATGTCCAGCATCTTTCTTCCACCCACTACCCAGCGTATATTGATTCACTTTTCCCAGACGTGGCTCTGTTTCTTCACGAGTGGTGTATCTCCCAAATCTGCGAGGTTGCTATCTGTCTTGTGGGCATTATGCAGATAAACCAATATTTTTTTTTTCATTCTTGCAGTGATCGTTATTGTTCAGTATCTGTGTCAGAATGATTTGTGGCCGTCTGCCGACTGCAATGCTGTAGCTGTAGAGAGGAGCACCCATCCACCCATCCTAAGCAACAGATAAGGAAAACCTACATTTTGGTTGCTCAGAGCTTTGAGCAACCTATTCTAGTGAGAAATGCCCCTCCTGGTGGCAGGGGCGTTGGACTAGATGATCTTTAAAGGTACCTTCCAACTCAAACCATTCTATGATTCTATATTATTGATATTTTTGAATGTGAAGTACATTACATGGACCCATGTTTTCAGTGTTGGGGACCTGACAGTCAGATGTCCCTTGTCTTTATGGAGTTCCTCAATATTTGATGTGATCACACACTGAGGGACTGAGATCCTGATTTTCCAAATGTTCTGTGAGGTTCTTTAGCGAGCCTGCGATTAGGAATTGTCAGCCGCCTTTATCTATAGATGATATCATCTGAAAACATAATTTTCATCTGCAATATTAGGCATTGGAATATGCTGCCCAGGGAGGTGGTTGATTCGCCTTCCCTGGAGATCTTTAAGGCACGAGTAGACGAGGTGCTGAGGGACACGGTTTAGTGTTTGATAGGAATGGTTGGACTCGATGATCCAATGGGTCTCTTCTAACCTGGCGATTCTGTGATTCTATGATCTACCAGTTTTGCGCATTAAAATGCCTTTCCAGGAGAGCGATATATTGCTCCATGCAATGATAAACTGGATTTGTTGAAACTGGTTTTATTAGAGCGATTTACTGGAATTGCTGTCTCACGAATAGTGTCGTTACAGCGTACAGAAAGCTGGAACTGAAAGTTGTAAGGAAGTTAAAGCGTGTATATTGTTTAGTTACGTGGCCAGCTAAGCTTGGCGGTCTAGAGGAGGAAAAACTGTGTTTAATTTTCATTCATAGGCTGAAGTGAATAGCCGTTTTTCAGGGATTTTATTGTCTTTGCTTAGTAAAATGACAGCGATGTGGTCATTACAATAAAGGAGTAAACATTCCGACTTGAAATTGCTTTGTCTTTCAGCTTCATAATTCCCTATGGACAGTTAGTTTAGAAGGGTCGGTGGGGAGTTGAATGTCTCAGTTTTAAAATTCCTACATTAAACTCAGCACTGAGAATTCCCAAGTGGACAAAGTTTCTGAGTTATAGGGTTCACCTGCAAGTGTGAGATTTCTACCAGACTGGTCATTCGTTAACTTGAATCTCTTAATGAAGGTTTAGCAGGCTCTAATTTGCTTTGAGCTGGGGATATTTAGGGTGAACATTTTTCTTTAATTCTTGTCCATTTCATTCTTTTCCATTCACAGACAATGTAAGTTCTGTCCCAGTACACAAATGTTTTTGATAGGGATGGTTGGACTGGATGATCCAGTGGGTCTCTTCCAACCTGGTTATTCTATGATTCTATGTTCTACTAATTCACTTGTAATTATCAAACTCATAAGTTAGAGATGCCATTCAAGACAATGTTGTCGATATTTATTTGATTTGTGCCACACTTTATGAAAAATGAGTATTTGTTTAATGATTATACATATTTATTGGTTGAGTATTATTGTCTCAATATCTTGAAGGCCAGCTGACTTTATTACTGCAAGTATAGAGGCTTTGAAACAGAAGGCCTAACAAGTATCTTTATGATTTACTGAGAAACTGTATCAATGCAGAGGTTCAAAAAATCCTCTGTCTTGCAGTTGATTACAATTAAATGCAAATATTGTAATTGACAAAGTTCAAGTCAGTATTCATATCATAATATTGACTGAGAAGCTTGAAGGCAAAAATATTTACAAATGCTACTGATCATCTATTTCTGAGTTATATTCCGTCTCCAAAAACTGAACCCAGATTACTCAGGGGTAACTGTAAAAGCAGTTCAGTAAAACCATTTTTCTAAGCTGAAAAGCTGAAGTAGCTATAACACCATTTATTTCAAGGAAAATTTCTCTAATGTAGGCAGTTACTAGGTTCTGTTCCCCCCCCCCCGCTTTTTTTATCACTTTGAGAAATGTACCGAGTTATTTAGTATTTTTATATCCATTGATAATTTCCAATTTGCCTTACATTTAGCTGATACTTACCCTGAGATGCCAGTATCAGTGAATTCTTTTCCTGGGATAGTTCTAATTTTTTGACAGTTCTAATTTTTGTTTTGACTGTGAGTGAGGACGACTGGCTAAAAAAATTCAGGTACCTAAATGGAAAGCGTTGCAATTTAAGTTTTAAAATAGTTTTAGAGGCAGTGCGACAAGATTTCCTGATACAAATCCATCAGAATAAGGGGTGTTTGGGGTTCAGAGGGAGGAGTTATCTGTGTATGAATCAATTAAATGCATGGTTCAACAGCAGATAGTTAAGCCCTCGAGCACTGGTGTTTTATTCATATATAGTTTCTCTGTATTCGTATGGATTTGATGAGGTGAAGAAGAACTGAATTAGAGTGGTAGAGGTAGTTGAAACAGCTGCCTCCTCCAGGTGGAAATTACTAATTTGTCAGCAGAAACTCAGTAATAGCCTCTGTGTGATCCTTGTCTGGCAAAATAAACTAAGAATGGGCTGATATCACCCACCTTCGGTGGTTTAAATGTATTTGTATTACATCCCGCAGATGGGAAAGTGGATTAGGGAAGGCTGAAGCAAGTCAATTTACAAGGGAGCTATTGAGATGAAGATGCCTATTGACGGGTTTCCCAGTTCAGTCTTATGACTGAACTCATTTACTGTTAATTATTGGACTAAGAACTATGTGTATGTTTATGAAAATTGTAGAAAGTGAACTGGAGGGAGATACTTTACCAAAAGAAAAAAAAGGCAAGCTGCAGTTTAATGATACAGGAATTCGATCATGGGGCAAGAATTAGATGATCTTGTCAATTTTGATGATAAAAATACAATCAAACATAATAATATCTTGTAATCCACATTTAGAGACTGATTATATTGACCTTTCTCAGTAGAAAGAAAAATCATGTAACATTTCACCTAGCAAAAATATCCTGCTGTTTTAAGGCCTTAATTTGCAGCCGTACATTTTCTTTTCTTCCTCTGCGTTATTTTATTTGTGGCTCCTCATCCTGTATTTCCCAAATGTACGAGGAGTTTTGTTTCTGCTGTGCTGGGAGATGTTAGTTGAAGGTCTGATCTTTCCTGTTGCCTTTTTAGCAGTGACTGAAGAAGATCTGTTTATCTTTCTCATCTAAAACTAGTAGAGCAAGTTGCTGTTCTGACATCTTCTGTATCTTAAATAACTTTTTTGAACATTGTGCTTTCCGTTTCCTTCACCTCACAAGGAAATGTTGTAGCTAATGCATTCAGTCACCTTAGACTTTTCTGTCTTGAGAGACTATGAATGTATTTAGAACTAAGTAAACAGAAAATATTTTTCGATAAGAGATTCAAACATGAATTAAGCCAAAAGACTTGGATTAGCGTTCACATCCAGGCTATTTCTAATATTAGTGTACCAAAATGACCCTTGAATTAACAATTCCACATTAAATTATTTTGATAATACAGTGTTGAATAGTATTTATTTAAACAATGAATGCATGAGCAGCGGTGATTTGTTATTTCAAGTGTTCGCTTGCCATTTACTATTTAATGAAATGTCTTAAGCCTTAACCAGTTTGCATAATGCACAGTGCATTTGTGATAATTAAAGAGATATCTTCATTTGCTGTTTTTAGGTTAAATTTTTTCCGAGATGTTCCCGAGTTCAGAGTACTAGCGTGCGGTGGAGATGGAACGGTGGGCTGGATTTTGGATTGCATAGGTAACCGATGGCATTTACATGGTTTTGCTTGACTCGTGCTTTTCTCTTTGCTTCTCTTCCCTAGATACCAACATACGGATGCAGCTGTTTCGAACGAGCTCATTTTCGTTTAAACGTTTGAAATGTATTAGTTCAGGATACGGTTATTTTTAAGGAGGATCGAGTTGCAAACTTTATTAAGGATCCCTAGACAAATCCCCTTCTTGTAGTCCTTTGAATTTCTGAAAAGGAAGGCATTTTAGTCACTCTGTTTTATTTTCAGTTCCAAGTCTGTTCCCCAAATGGGATCAAATCTAAGTTATTTCTTTTAGGACCATTTACCTCTCCCCATTTCCGTTTTCAGTTACCAAATTTTTGTTTATGCACCATTATCCTACAGTTGAGCTAATGGTTTAACAGTCATTTCAGTTTTGGAGTTCTTTGGGTCAGTTGACAATAAACACTTGTGTACAAATCATTAGGAAGACTTGAAAGTCAAGATATTACAGATTTAAATTTCTCAAGGCTTAGCAATGTTCTCCACGCCACGTGATCATTTATTTGGCATTAGATGGGCTGTAGGGGAAAAAAAAAATGGGTATTTGTGATGACAGAATTTATGAAGGGATTGAAGAGAGGTCAAAAGACTCAACTGAAAGTTTCGATGGAGAGTGTTTAAAACGTGTGCTGAGTGGGAGGTGGGGACCAGAAAACCTCTTCAGTGAAAAGTAAAAATGCTGTCAAGAAGAAATGGGTGATAGCAAAGGCGTATTTCTAATCTTAGTTTGAAAAAAAAAAATCTTTTTGCAAATGCGAGTTATCGATTGTAACTCTCAGATAGCTTTCAAAGTTCTAAATCAATGCATATAAATATCAGATGTATTGCTGAAACTTGGAAGAGGTGAAGCTTTTGCAGCTGTTAATTGTCTCATCACTTTTTTCATGAGGTCTAAAATGTCACGCAGTTACTTTCTCTTTAGGTTGCATTATTTGAAAAAAATGACTGCGTTTTGTCTTGGTAAATTAATATCTCCTGCAGCAGTTTTTGTGGTAGAGAACTAAGAAATCATCCGAGGAATCCAGGACCCATTTTTTCATTGGTGCGGGAAATACGTTTCCAATGCTGGTTTTCGTTCTTTTGGCATGTAAAGTTTTAAGAAATCACCTGTTTCAAGAAATAAGCACTTTTCTTCCCTGATTTCCTGACGCACAAAGAATCTTTGCTGAGAGCAAAGCAAGAAGTAGATAGGAAAAAAA
>WAAB01002490.1:187310-199938 GCA_013389865.1 Piaya cayana | reverse complement strand
GAAAAAAAAAAAAGAAGAAAACAAAGGAAAATTAATAGAATTAATAAAACACAAAAAGGAGAAAAATCACCAAAACTATTTTTTCCTGTTTACGATTTTTAAATAGTAAATTCTCTTAAAGATTTGCAGTACGCTAGCGTTGTGAATGTTGAATGTTCCTGAAGTATTGATGAGAGACACCGATTAATAGTGAGATGCCCCTGCTCTATCCGTTGGATGTATAAACTACTGAGAATCGATGATAATTCTGTGAACAAAATACGTGATTGTTTAAGTCTAGAAATATAAATTTTAAACGAGATATGCTACTCATTACAATTAAATGAGGAATTTGACAAATTAAATATTTTAAATACTCTGCTGTGGGGCTAGCTCCCCCATTCCCAGCTTTCAGAAAGGCAAACGTTTTCCCATTGGATTTGAAGAGAGATCCTTTGGCTTGAAATGCTAGAAAAGTGCTAGTAAAGATTCATCTAACAGTGGAAGGTCATATATTTCAAAATATTAATTAAATAAAAAAAATATTAACTTGGAGATTTGATCAGGTAGATCAATGCTCATTTTGAATATCGGTTTTAATTCCTGATGAGCAAGCACTTGGTGGTGATGCCAGGGAGTTCTTGGTAAGGGTGTGTGTTTGTAGACGTGAATCCGAGTGAATACACAGTTAAACACAACTTGGGTCACCCGGGTAAATAAACAGCAAGATTTATCTCTCTGTTTGTGCCCTTAACTATTACTCTTCTGCATCCATAGCTGGGAAGGGCAGAGCTGAAAGCAGCAGAGATCACGGCATGTTTAGTCTTGGGAAGATCTTGACTGTCGCTGTTTCTGAATGTTTATTGTTACTTCTTGGATTACCAAAGTCCTGGTAATAAGAATTCAATAAATTAGGATTAAGGATTGAATATTGACTGGGTGATGGAGTGGCTGGGTGAAATGCTTGTTGCTGAGCAGGCAGCGTAATCTCATATACAAAATATCTATCGTTGTCTTTCATGGAAGCAAAACCTAATTATTTTATCAGTCCTACACAATTAAATGTTTTTGTTTCTTAATGAAGTTTTTCCTTCTTTATTCACAGAGAAAGCGAACTTGATTAAGCATCCTCCAGTTGCTATCCTGCCTCTTGGGACTGGCAATGATTTAGCAAGGTGTCTGAGATGGGGAGGAGGTAAACACAAATTAAACCACAGTGCATAATGTAATTCAAAGAAAAAAACAAAACAAAACTGTTCTATCAAAGTCTATTTCGACATTTGGATTTCTTCTTTCTAATGTATGTAAAGAACCATTATAACCTTTCCTCTTTTTGGAATTAGCTGTCTGTATGTGTATATGAATTATTTTAAAGATATTAAAGGATGTAGTCACCCTTCCTACTTTGTATCTTCTGCTTCACCAAAAAGGCTCCGAGGTGCAATGAGAGTAGCATGTAGCTATTTGTTAACTGCGACATGGCAGTTATTTCTTTGATCAGTGCCTTAAAATGGGAATATTCTTAAATGGATTTTCACTGGGGCTGTTCTGAAAGGGTTACTGAAAACAGCTAATAATGGGTTTGGAGTGGTTTCATCTTTTTTAATATTCATAAATATTAAATGAAAAAAAGTGTCTTGGCCTCAGACTAGTTCCTTTGATCCACTCCTCTTCTCCTCCAGAGGAATCCAAACAATAAGTGCTGTGGTGCTATTTATCAGGAAATGAGAAGGCAAAGGACGCTGAAGGGAGAGTGTCTGTAAAGTCAAACCTTTAGTACCCTTTGCATCCTTTCCTGGGCGTATCAGGCCTTACTCTCAGCTCCTCCAATAACTTCTGTCCATTCAGGATTTGCATTACAGGATAACTTGAAGGAGAAACAAAGAAGGAGGACTCAGTCTCTGGTGAAAGCACATCAGTTTGTGGGCTCACAGCCAATTTTATTTCAGGTCTCAGCTGGTCATTTCAGTCAAGATATTTGGAACTTGGCTATTTATTTGGGATTTTTGAGCCTTTGTAGGTATCTTCCTTCTTCTGGCTCATTATATAGCAAGTTTTGTTTGCAAGTCTCTGCCTTGTTACCAGATAGTCTCTAGCAAATTCTCAGCAGTTTCCATGCTACGGAACTTCCTTGTTAACCGTAATGTTCTGTCAAATCATTTGGGGCTTCTTTTAATTTCTCTGTCATGACTGGTGATTGTTTATTCACACAGTCTTCAAAAAAAAACCCCTAATCAAAAATCAAATCAGCTTTGCTCCACTTCCTGAACAGGTCGGAGTTGAGTCATAGAATAATTCAAGTTGGAAGGGGTTCAGGAGATCCAGTCTCCTGGTCTAAGCAGGGTCAGCTTAGAAAAGTGAAAACATTTGATTACACCAGTCAGGACCTGTCCTATTTATTTACCTTCTAGTTTGAGTAATTCAGTCTGGACTAAAATGAAAAAAAGACAGTATGAAAATGTTCTTTGCCCAGTTGTTTCACGGTAGACAACGCCATAACACAGATTTTCTGGAACTTCCCTCGATGGAACAGGAGACAGGGCTCCCAGAAAGTAAATTGCTAGTAAGTCATCTCAAGGATACAGACAAATGGAGTCGTGCATGCAGCTGTTCCGTGTTGTAACTAACAGTAATTAACTGTTAACAGTAGCTGACACAAACGTACTGTACAACTGTAAAGAAATAGATCAGCAGTGGGGTTTGAGCAGGGATGATTTTGCTTGCTAGAAGTGTGAATGACTGTTTTGTGCTAAGGTTTGTACAGAATGTAGTGAACTACTACTAGTAGTGAGTTACCTAAGGATTTGGGACTGCATCTTGGCAGGCAAGAGAAAGATCTTCTAACTTTCACTTTCGTCAGAAATCTGCTGTACGATTTTATTTTTCTGTACATGTTAAAATCAAAGAAATTTAATTATTCTGACTAATTTCATAGCAAGACATTTTAACAAAGTATAATCTTTGATTGCTGGATAACCGCTGTAATTATTTAAAAAACTGAAGGGATTTGCATGTTTTGAAGATCAGATTATTTTCTCCGGTATGAATCTGATGACCAGTTGAATCTGTAGAATTAATGTAAATATACTTTATTTTAGCTGAATGCAAAAACCAGGCTTTATTTATACCCCTCTTAGTGACAAGTGCTGAAAAATACTTAAAATACAATCCCACTTTTCAGGTCTTGTGTGTATAGTTTAGATCTTTCCATAGAAAATTCCATAGAATCATAAAGTAGTTTGGGTTGGCCCTGTGAGAGTCAGCTAGTCTAACCCCTCCTCTCTCCGTCTTCAAGTAGATCAGGTTGCTCAGAGCCACGTCCAACCAAGAGAAAGAAAATGGGATGAAACTTGATTATGCTCGGTGAAACGACTGTTTTCATTTTTGCTAGGTTATGAAGGTGAGAATTTGATGAAGATCTTAAAAGACATCGAGAACAGCTCAGAGATTTTGCTGGACAGGTGGAAATTTGAAGTAACACCGAATGATAAAGATGAGAAAGGAGACCCAGTGCCTTACAACATCATCAATAACTACTTTTCTATTGGCGTGGTAAGACGCTTATCCTTAAGTGATTTTCTATTTTGAATAACTCTTTGCATTATGTGTCTTCAAGTGAGTAATGGCAGCCTGCAGATCGTTTATAATGTTATTTTGCCAGTGAAATGAATACGTAGATGACTGACAGCGATTTGCATAAACTTACTTCCAGACATCCACACCAGAATTATTTTTCAGAATGTTCTACCTTCTCATCTGTGAGGAAGATATTTGTGTTGTCCCTAATGGTTTATGAGCAGCCGTAGCGCTAAATTTATATTATCATTATGAAGGTCCTACAAAAATATAGAGGAAAACTGATCACTTAATAAGAACTCTAAGTAACCTTTTCTATTAGTATTCACGTAATCAGAACTGTTTAAAAGAACCGTGGCATTCTTTATTTCTTCAGGGCAGTTTTTAATAATAAAATAAAATAATAATACAACACCCCTCCACGAGTATCTTCCTGGTTCTCTCTTATGGGCATATTCACCGTTAAAATGAATTACGAGATAAAGGGGTTTAAGAAACTCTTTGTGTCCCAGGAACTCTCTCTCTCACTGTACTTTCCCTCTATGGCTGAACTTGTACAGTCTGACTCTTCATCCTTTCTCTTTGGACGTGCTTTCAGACACAAGCAGAAGGGGGACCTGTGACAAGGTCCAAATTTCACAGATTGAATAGCTCACAAATAAGATTTTTAACTCACACGCAACTCAAGTCTGATTAATTTGGGAACATGCCCTCCAATAGCTAGCGCTGGTTGTTCTGAAATCAAGTTGTTCCCTATTGCTTTTTATAGAAATCAAAATCCACTTTTACAAGATATCTGATTCTCTGATCCAGTGTTTAAAATGTTTTGATGGGAGGTACCACATCCAGTGTTGTAAATCTAAGGAAATTAAAGATATGCACTCAGTTCGTTTAACCACTGTGTTTCAGCATTGACAAGTTTCTCTCCCAACTTAAGGAGGTTGATGAAATTTGTGCATGTTAATTTCAGCTCTATAATTTTGCTATAGTGCCTATCAGCAACACACAGAAAGAGTCTTTTCCTTAACCAAAACGCCTTGGCTTCCTGCACTGTGTAGTCCTAAATGCAGAAAAAACAATTAATAAGGTATTTCAGTAGTAAAAATTTATTAGCGAAGTTTTTTTCACTTGTGTGGTTTGGATTTTAGACTCTTTTGTTCAGACCAAGTGCAGAGAACAAATAAAATAAACAGAAATAGCAGATTTCAGTCGTCTGTTACCTACTTACTACCAACTAGAAGGTCTATTAGGTTTTCCTTTAGTCTTGTATTCTATAGCTTATTTCAAATACCTTCCAGCTATGCTCATGGAAAGTATTTTCTAGACATGATGGGTGTTGCTTTTATCCGTGTTCAGGTGGAAAAATGAGATTTCAATCCAGTTACTCCCTTTGCTCCGTGTCTGTCTGGAACCACAGTGCTCCCAGTTGGACACAGTGCTGCATTTCATGTCTTACCAGCCCTGAGTAGAAAAGAGGAATTATTTCACCCTTTGCAGAGGGTACTTTTATTAAGAAAAATTAGCCTTCTTAATATTAGCATCCATTTCTTTATTCATGTTGGACATGATTCATTGTTTCTTTTGGATACTACGGTGAAGAACAACTACTGTGATTGTATCTCCTTTCCATTTTTCATAGGTGGTTTCTCCTTACATGCAGAAGCTTACACTTGGATTGAATGGTGCTCTCTTAATTTTTACTGTTTTCTCAAGTCGCTGTGAAAACTATTAGTAGCCTACAACGTATTGCACGCTGCCTCATAAATTTATATGAAATATTGAGCACGGTCTCTGATCTGAGATGAATAGAACCTACCGTGTGGATTTTCTAGCAGTATAGCAGTGCTTGTGTTGGGCAACGATCTCAGTGTATACTTAGAAAGACCAAGGGAGTAAAACCCGGTAAGATTGTGGGGTCTCTTACTGCCTTAGGACGATGATTTAGGTTTGAAAGGATCGCAGGAAGCCATTAGTCCAATCTCCTTTTCTAAGCAGGGTCAGCTATGTTCAGTTCACATTGTTCAGGGTTTTAGCCACTCGGGTCTTAACACCAAGGCTAGAGGTGGCACAACCTCTCTGGGCAAACTGTTCTGGTGCTTGATTGTTCTCATGATGAAGAGGTTTTTCCTTATATTCAGTTTAAATCTGTCTTGCTTCAACTTATGTTCTTTGTCTCCCATCCTGTGACTGTATGAAGAGCTCGGCTTTGTCTTGATAACCTCCTCATAGGTGCTTCTCTTCTAGTCTGAGGCAGGTCACCCAAATATGCATTTTCCAGCAATCAAGGTCACAAGAATGCTGGGGTAGACAACGTTCCGAATCTTGTTGAAGTTGAGCATGACATCCACCGTTCTCTCCTCATCTACAAATCTAGTTTGTTTTGTCATAGAGAGCAATCAGAAGCCAATTTACCCATTAGAAGGAAAATGAAGTACTTATTTAAAAGGAATGTTTCACAATACTGTGTGTATGTAAAAGTTTGACTAGTACAGTAAAACCAAAATAGACTTTTTTTTTTCTACAGCAGTGTCAAAGCTCCAGTACGTACGTAAGTGCTATATACTAGAGTACAGAGAAAAAAGAAAGAAACAAATTGAGATGTAGCATCCGCATATGTGCTGTGTCCAGCCTGATGAAAGCACAAAGCACAGAACCAGGCAAAATGTAAGCCAAGCTGTGTGTCAGCTTCAAAGCAGGAGCTAGAAAACATCTACAAGCAGTGTAGAGTAAGATAAAGATTTTTCAAGTGCTCGCATCCATCATTCTGTCAGGATGGCAGGGCACCAGGAGAGAAGATCCATCTGCTTCCCAATAATACTGGAGTCACTGAAACAAATTAAATACCCAAGAAAAATGTGTATTGGAGCAGTCAAGTTTGCTTTAAAAAAAAACCAAAACAAAAAAAATTCCCTCCNAGCTTGAATGGTAGAGGCAGGAAACATCAGGCCAACTGTCAGACAATCACTGACGTACTTTGGAGAAAATAAAAAGTTCTTTAATCTACACAACCTGCTTCATTAGTCATAGATTCATGCAGTAGGTTGGTATCACGATGATCACCAAAGACATAGATCAGTAATGTCAGTACTGGTGTGTTATGACAGCCTGTAACCTAAACAGGGCTTGCAGTGCACTTCTGCAGTCGCACTAGTGTAATTTCAGTCTCGTCGTGTCATTTAGCTGACTTGAAGAGCTTAGAAACCATTAAGGAGAGTGTGTGTAGACAGAGTATGTCAGCTTGCACATAGGATTTGTCATGGTTTGGCTTCACCCTGTGGGGATGGAATCACAGAATCATGGAATAACCAGGTTGGAAGAGACCCACTGGGTCATCAAGTCCAACCATTCCCATCAGTCACTAACCCATGTCCCTCAGCACCTCGTCCACCCGGCCCTTAAACCCCTCCAGGGAAGGGGACTCAACCCCCTCCCTGGGCAGCCTGTTCCATTCATCTGGGCACTTCCTACCTTCTTGACTCATTTCATTTTATGAACTCAATATTCTGTTATAGATTTTTTTAAAAGAACTTATTTAGAAACATCATATTACTTGTATAGCTTTGCAATACCAAATTTTTCAGGAGTGAGATTTAGTATGAATGATACATAAAATGCTTTGTGTTTTACTGGAAAGAAAAACAATCCTGCATGAGGACTTTGTTTGTATAACAACATAACTTTTACTACTTTCTTCAAAGACTCATCCACTTAAAATTAATGGTTGATCAACACCTGTATGGAGACAGTTACTTCAGATAAACTTGTGGATGTTCATATATTCCATGACATTCACGGTAAATGTACGCGATCCAAGTACACACAAAGCAGATAAACATGGAAGATGGTGAAATACTCATTTGCTGAGAGAGACCTGAGCAGCAGGACATGGGAGATGAATGACAAGCAGCCAATGAGGCAAAGTCCTGCATAAAACCAAGAAACATAAATGAAACCTTCAAAACAGTCTTTGTTTCCTTGAGAAGGACTTAGATCTGAGCCGTCATCAAACCACATAATAGCGTGGTCAAAAAATTTTACGTAATTCTCAGACATGAAGGAATAGTGCTTTTTAGCTGGGGGAAAATTAGATTAGTAGTCGAGCGATTTTAGTTAGATCATAATTAGTTAAAATGGAGTGACTGTCAAGACTATGCATATTTTATGGGGAAGTTATTAAACAATGTTAAATATGTGGGGAAGTTATGATGCTTGTTTTTAGTTCAAATGGCTGTCTCAAAGTCAGACAAAACGGGTATATTGATAAAAGCTTTTTCAAAGAATGTCTCGTTAACTGTTCCATTGTGATTAGAAATTAGAAGCCTTGACTTTCACTAAATGCTTGGCTGGAAAGAGCCCGTGGAAGAGGGAAGAAGCTACCTTACATAGTTAGGTATAGGGAAGAAAGAGGGGAAAGCAACTTAGGCTTGCTGTGCTTTCTCTTCAAGGTGGATATTCTGGAGAAATGACTCTGTTCTTCTCTGCCTGGGCTTCCCTCTAATACTTGGGAGAGTCAGAAGAACTCCAGGAGTTCTAGGAACAAGCCGTAGATATGCAGGATACAGGGTGGGGGCAAAATTACTGTGAAGGTTTAGGGTTTGGATGAGTTGATTTAAAAGCTCGGAAACAATATTTGATGGGAATGGTTGGATTCGGTGATCCGGTGGGTCTCGTCCAACCTGGTTGTTCTATGATTCTGTGATTCTATGAATATGAGATACACGGAGTCCATTCACTGATATGATTGTAAAGGACAGGAGCTCTACTCGTAACAAAAAGTCACTGCTAGTTTAAAACAAAAAAAAAAAAGGGTTATCATGTACAGGGGAAACTTCTTTTAATGCTACTAAGTATTAAAACTACAATCAGGATGTGTTCTCCGCAAAATGATGATCAGAAAGTAGTAAAGGTCTACGACAAAGACAGGTGTACTTTTATGACACCTAATATGTTCCTATCCAAATGCACTATCAAATAGATATTTGCATGGTCATGATTTAGTATCCTTCAGCCTTAACCAGTCACTAAGAGCCTCTTATTCTGCCAGTGGGGAAAAATATGACTGCTTAATTCTCATAATCATAAATTTGAACTTATTATGAGTCTTCTTCCCCATCACTGTACTCTAAGTCATCAACCTTCGCTTCCATTACATCTCCTTAATTCTTTTTTTTTTTGTGCAAAACTGCAAAAAAATCTTTAAGAACAGTCTTGCCTTAGAAGCCATGTGTTTTACTTTTCTTTCAAAAGAACACTTCGTTAGCATCAGTAGAAACTTGGACTGTCAGAATTTTTAGTCTCAAATACCAGAGTCTAAGTAGGATTGGTTCTCTAACTCACAACGTGATCCAAACATCTTTTATTTCATGTGTGTTATTCTAGAGTATATTTATTTCTACAAAAAAGGAGCTTATTATGTTATTTATCATCTGCAAAAGATAATTAATTTCAGGTTTTGTGATAGCCATCTATTTCTAAATTTCAAAGCTTCGTAGCGTTTTGTTGTTCATGGTAGTTAGAAGGATTTTTTCTTTCCATAGGAAAAAAAATTCCTAAGGATATTTGCTATTTACACCCTGATTCAATGTAGAATTTAAGCACATGCACATTGCAAAGCAAATTTAATGTGATATTTGAGTATGTGTGTAAACTGTCCTGATCCAGTGAAGCATTTAAAAACGTCCTTAATTTTTTAGCTGTTGCCTGCAGTTTCATTAATTTGAGTGGACGAATGCACGTGTTGAATTTGTGGCATTTGGTGTAAGCTAGTTAATCATTTGAGTGAGATTTGTGGGTGTCCATAACTCAAAATCATGTTTATTGGTTTGCTGAGCTAATAGGAAGAGAAGCATGTGCTTAAGTGATTTTGTGAATCCTAATAATCACTTGGAATGTGCTAATGGAATTCTGTGATATGTTGCATTATTTCTGTGTCAGTGAGAGAAAAAAACTTCTCTGGAAAAAGCAATGTCGTCACCCTGTAGTCCAAATCTTTTTTTCTGCAAAAAAGGATTAAGAGAATGAGCAATTCATCTCTGTATGAATGTGAATATACATATTTCTTTTAAAAAAAAATCCTTATTGATATTGTGTATGTCATAGCCTTAGTTTTGTCTCCAGATCTGTAGAAGTGATTGCTCCGTCTCTGGAGAGAGTTCTGCTCTTTCAGGAGCACGTGCAGAACAGCTTCAATCCCAGATAGGAAACAGCATTTTACTTGGAAGTTATTGGTAATTCAGTGCGTAGTTATCTTGTTTAATCTCCAAAAGTCACTAAACATTTACAAGTTGTTCTTACAGGCTTTTGCTGTTTGCCCATTTGAACCGTCTTCACTTTTTCAACTTCTGCTGCTGCTGAAATTGTCCTGTGGAAATTTCAAACGGTATATGGCAAGTAGGGCTGATGCAGGGGGTTGTTTTGTTTTTTTTTTATTACAGGTGGTTATTTTTTTCATATGGCAGAAAGCCACAAACCTACAGCGTGGTATGGAAAGTTGGATCTTTAGAGTAATTCAGAGTTAAGGAGCGATAGGAGCCTCTCTGAAGGTTTCCCCTCAGTTCTGCGTGAATGATGTTTCCCTGGACATGGAGAATGTGAATTCCATAGCTGGAAATATTGAGCTTTAGGGTTGGTGATATCGCAGCACTGCTGGTGGTCTTTTCTGCCTGCTAATTTCTTTCTTTCGCTCGGGATTTAATTTGAGTATTAAATTATTATTCATTTATTATTAATTTAAGTAAACCCCTGTTGCCGTCATAACCTGCCATTCATAAGGTGTATCAGGGTAGCAAGAGAGCTGCACTGCACCGTGTGCAGTGTGTAAGGTGCGTTCGTTCAGAGAACTAAAGGTTCATAGCTCACTTAGTGAATCTTACTACCAGAAAAAATTATAGTTTCCTGAGGTACCTTTTTTTTTTTTTTTGCTTTATGTAAGTATAAAGAAGTCCTAAGAAGAAATTCCTGCTGTTTGGTTGGTTATAGGCCAGTCTGTGCTGGAATTTCCTGCAAATAGACGCGTGTGACATATAGATGGAGAATTGTGCATGTAATTTCCCTTCTCGCACTGTGGCGATAGTGAGGACTGTGATGAATTTTGATAGGATTTTGATGAATTTTGATAGGAACGGTTGGACTCGATGATCCAGTGGGTCTCTTCCAACCTGGTGATTCTATGATTCTATGAATTCACTGTACTTTTTTGTCAGGTTCAGTTTGTTGGGCTATATTTACATTAGCGAGTAATTTAGCTCAGTAGGAGCTTGCGATGGATGCTGAGTCCCTTCTGTCTATAAAACGTGTAGTTTGGGAGCCTTAATTCAAGCTAAATATAGCCTGTTTCCCTGCAACGGGCTCTCTCAGTATGTGCTTGTCCTAAAGCAACCCAGAAGATGGATCAGTGAATCGGTGCTGATTTTGAACCCCGTATTATGGGATGAGCACACCAGCCACACTGAACGTGTTTCCTTCCAAAGGTAGCGGGCTGAGGTGCTCCAGTCTGCGCTTCAAACAGAATCACGGGAGGTGGGGACGAGTAAGAGATTTGCTTTGAAATTTCATTGCTGCTCCCACAGTTTAGCAATAGACCTGAAAAAGTTATATAGGAGCATAAGGTGTCTAACTTTGACCTTCCTTCCTACCCTCCTATCTTCCCACTTTGTTTTTTGGTTGTTTTCTTTTTTTTTTTCCTTTTTTTTTTTTTCTCTCTAGGAAATTTAGGTATATGAGACTCTCTTTCATTTAACTTCTCATGGTGAGGTTAGTTAGAACAAGACTGAAGACTTTGAAAGAAGAAAAACTCCTTTGGTTTAGATTTGTGAGGAGCTCATGCACTTGCATTACCCATCCCTGTCATGTAAAATTATTCTTCTGGTGTGAAATCAAAGGCGAGAAAGTTACTTGTTTCCTATAGTCTTAAAGACTTAAAAGAATAATTGGGCGAGTCTTTGACAGTTACCTAAATCCTTCTTCGTAATTTCTAAGGGATTAATAGAACAATTTATAGAAAGGAGTTTTTAGAGAGCTGGGTGTTGGTCTCTTCTCCCAGGTGACAGGTGGTAGCACAAGAGGAGATGACCTCAAGTTGTGCCGGGGAGGTTCAGATTAGATATTAGGAATAATTTCTTCACTGAAAGGTTTCTCGGGTGCTGGAACAGTCTGCCTGGGGAGGTGGTTGAGTCCCCATTCCTGGAGATATTTAAAAGACAGGTAGATGAAGTGCTCAGGGATGTGGTTTAGTAGTGGACAGGTATGGTTGGACTTGATCTCAAAGATCTTTTCCAGCCCAGGGATTCTATGATTCTACGATCTTACCTCAGCTAGTAAAGATTTTAAGTCTTTTATGTTTGGGGATTTTGTTGGGGGTGTTGGTGTTTTTGTCGGTTGTTTTTTTTTTGGAGGGGGTTGCATTTGTTTTGTTGCGTTTTGTGTTAGCCTAAAGAAATTCTAGTCAACGGCTACTGTCACAAGTGACAGTTATAAATTAGAGTATATGCCTAAAGACATAATTAATCTGCAGTGAGCTTGGAACAGCTCCTTAGCTAAATGCAACTAAATCAGCTACATAGTGTGTAATTGACTTGCAACTATATTAATCCTAGTACAATGTTATTCATTAGACATGTAAGTTATTATTTTCTCCATATGAATTTTGTAAGTTACTAAGTAATGATTAAGAGTTCATTATAGTATTTCATTCATATTATTATAATATAATTGTGATGTATGTTCATCTTGTTAATGCTGTTATTCTTAGTTGTTCTTAAAAGAAATGTCAAGGTTATCAAGAAAATATGATGTAGATTTTGTGCACGCAGACAGAGGAGCATCATCTGTATTCAAATGGAATTGAAATTTCAACCCTCATCTTGGTTTTGTAACTCTGCTCGTTAGTGATGACAGGAATGTATTGAGGGAAGGTAGAAGCCAACAATAGTTTATACTGAAGTCCAGAGTAAGGTGAATAAGTTTTGGAATCATAGAATCATAGAATAGACAGATTGGAAGAGACCCACAGGATCATCGAGTCCAACCATTCCTATCAAACACTAACCCATGTCCCTCAGCACCTTGTCTACCC
>WAAB01002490.1:151366-186540 GCA_013389865.1 Piaya cayana | reverse complement strand
ATTTTATTCACAAATGTTTTAATGAATTTTTTTTTTTGAGGTGGTCATAAGGCTCATACTGAGCTTAGAGCAGGAGGAAGCTTAGAGGAGTGAGAAGATAGCAGGAACTTGCTGCCAGTCCCCATCTCTTTTCCCACTGAGACTCTGTCTGGGTGGCAGCGTCCATCCTGACTGAATGCAGTGTGATGCTTCTGTAGCGTCTGTTTCGTAGTCATAGCTGTTGTGTTCTTGATGCTAGGAGGAAGAAAGATAAATCAAGGCAGAATAAGGAAGGCGTTCTGGCCTTCTGGAAGAGGAGGAATAAACAAACGTACATAGGATTCTGAGATTTAAAATGGGCACCTCTGCAGATTTAAGAGAAATCTGGTGTGTGATTTGGATGTTAAAATTGCAACAGGGATTTTCCGTTTCAGCATCCACCATACAAGACAAGAGGGAATGGCCTCAAGCTCCACCAGGGGAGGGTCAGGCTGGACATTAGGAAAAAATTTTTCACACAAAGGGTGATTGGGCAGTGTCAGAGGCTGCCCAGGGAGGGAGTTGAGTCACCTTCCCTGGAGGGGTTAAAGGGACGGGTGGACGAGGTGCTGAGGGACATGGGTTAGTGATTGATGGGAATGGTTGGACTTGATGATCGAGTGGGTCTCTTCCAACCTGATTATTCTGTGATATGTGCACTATATGTCTATGCTCAATCTTGAGCCCAGATAGCGGAGAGATTATTCTTTACAAAATCCAGCAAACGCTATTTAGGAGGAAGTGTTTAGTTCTGAGAGACTTGTATAAATCTGAGAAGAGTTCGTGTCACAAAATATATAAAAATAACAGTAATATATAAACCGTTTAAATTATGTGCATTGCTGATTTTATAGTGTATGTTGTAGAGGATGAAATCTCAGAGACCTGGAGTTGTCTGCTATTCAGCATTATTTACATATCTAGAGAGCTGATGCTTAATTGAGACTCCAGTGGTACAAAAATATTCTTTAAATATCCAGATCTGCATGTTTTCTACATTTTTATGGCAAAGTCCCAAAAGGAACACGATTTAACTAAACTGAAAGTGGGTGGATTCAGCCAAGAAACAGTCTTATGTTCCCATCTGAACCAGGTGGAACTAGAGGCAAATTACCGAACAGATATTATTCCATGTCCTTACTGGAACAATTTGTACTAAAGAGCCTCCACAGACATAGAGCCAAGGAACTCTCTATTCACTACTTGCAGTTTTTCAGTTTCTTCATTTCAACTGGAGTTCTGAGGGTAAAACATAGCATATTCTTTGTTTCAGATGTTATTCTTTGTTTCCTGATGTTATACTCGATGATCCGGTGGGTCTCTTCCAACTTGGTTGTTCTATGATTCTATAAGCGAGTAACCACGGAGCAGAATTGGCACCGGTCAGTTCAGAGCTGATCGTGCTCTTAGCTGGTTACAGTTGCTCTCTAGAACTGTTACCCTAGAATTTCTTAACCACATTTAAAAAGTACTTCAGCTAAATGTACTGCATGTTACTGCTTTGCTTCTTTCTTAGGTGTATCCTTGGCACTCAGAACAATTCAGGTGTCCAAAATGAGAATGAATAGCAAAACTCTGGCTGTTGTGTGGAGAGACGGATGCAAACTAGGATTCCGTGGGCAATAAAACAACTGGTACTTGGGAACAGCAAGATGTAGCATTATATAGGTCCAGCCTTGCCAATCTTGGCCAAAGGAAAAGAATAATTCAATAGAACATGCAGAATAGGAAGTAAATTCTCACACTCACAAGCTTGTCTAGATTGGTGCAATGTTTCGATCCCCTTAGAGGGTAACAGATAAAAATTGTGCTGCTTTGCACCTGTAAANTTTAAGGGACGGGTGGACGAGGTGCTGAGGGACATTGGTTAGTGATTGATGGGAATGGTTGGACTCGATGATCCAGTGGGTGTCTTCCAGCCTGGTGATTCTATGATTAAAAGGACTCCTTTTGACATTTTAGGCAATCTCCATGTCTAGTGATGTTGTGGGATGTTCATTTCCCTGTTTGAAAAGTTTGTCTGTCACCTGACACGTCCAAGTGATATATCATCTACCTGAAATATCCAAACACAATCCCTTCTGCTAGGGTTGCATGGGAGGAATCATCTCAAAGGAAGCATCTCTTCTTCCCAAGCACGTGTGCTTGAAGAATTTTCAGAGTAGTGAGTATACTCAACCATACACATTGATGTCTAGGTGGAAGCTGAGTAATATTTAAGATAATTTATATTTGGACTCCAGATTTCTCTATGCCTGTCTTGCTTTCAGTGAGAGTTTCACTATGATGATCCTATTTCTCTTTATACTGTCACTTTTACGCTGGTTGTACTATGAGACTGAGAGGAGGAAAGGCCCTGCTGATGTCTAGAAAAAAATGCTGTGTTAAACCAAAAAGAAGTGTGATTGTAGGAGGGTTCTTTGGTAGCACTTCAGTTCAGAAAGTTAACTACCGGTTCAAATACTGACTGTTTCCTGCTTTCATTGCAAAAGTTTAGCATTTTTTTCAGGGGAAAAAAAGAAACAGTGGGGATCTAATGAGGAAAAAAGTCATTTTCTATCATCATTTTTGAAGTTATTAGATTAATAAGCGCAGCCTTAGTTAAATGACATTTCCCTTCTTAGGAGTGTTATGGACATTCTGATATGAGACAGAGAGACCTTTAATGAGATCTCAATCAAAGGTAATATTTATATAATGATACATGAATTCATAAATGCTAGTCAAATAAAAATGTTGTAGTCCGTCCTGGCCTTTACCTTATTGAAATCTGTACAGGTCACAAGATGAAAAAGCTCAGTGAATGACGACTAATACTCTCTCATTTGACTGTCTAATTATGCCTGGCTAATTGTGTGAGCTAATGTTTGAAGCTGAATCTTGCAATGTAACTTAATCTATCACCCAGAGAAAATGCATTTGAAAAAGATATGGAAATTTTCTCCTTTGTTAGACATATGATCTCCTTGATGTTCTAGTTTATGGCGATCTCCCCTCACAGAAAAAACCCACAAAATTATTTAAGTTGTGTGTTAGGTATCGAAGAAAAGCTGAGACGGTTAGATTCTTACAATTCCTGTTTCAGACCTTTGTTTTTACTAATGTTTTTCAGTAGGAAATGCTTTGTTTTACTGTTTGAAATGGCAGTTTCTTAGGTTTTGTCGTGGCTTTGAAGGACAAAAATATATTAAAAAGTCAGCACAATGCATGAAAATTTCTTCACTACTTGAAGAGAGAAGGAGGAAGGGTGCATGAATTCTCCTTCCCTGGAGGTGTTTAAGGCACGAGTAGGCGAGGTCCTTAGGGACATGGGTTAGTGTTTAATGGGAATGGTTGGACTGGATGATCCGATGGGTCTCTTCCAACCTGGTGATTCCATGAATTAGTGTTTCATCTCTGCTGGTAGAATCTCTCTCTGTTACTTAAGCTGTTCTTAGGGATAGAAGGCACCATATTAACAGCCTGGGTGACCTGACCCTGTGACAATATTGCTGCCCACATCTAGTTATAAGTGCTGTGACACCAGTGGCTGAGGGGAATGCTGATGGGGTCACGTTGCTGCAGACCATAGCCCTGTAGTAGTTCTTTTCAGCAAACTCCCAACCTTAGAGTGCTTGGAGAAGAGGCAAGTTCCATTATTTCTCTTTTATTCATTGCTAAAGTGATGTGTAAGAGCAAATTCAGGAGGGCCTGGGTAGCCTTCCCTGGAGGGGTTTAAGGGACGGGTGGACGAGGTGCTGAGGGACATGGGTTAGTGTTTGATAGGAATGGTTGGACTCCATGATCCGGTGGGTCTCTTCCAACCTGATTATTCTGTGATTCTATGAACTTGGAACTGGGAACAGAATTAGATCTGTTGAATCTTAGGCAAATTTTGTCTAGAAGGGAACGCTGCCTCCAGAATCTTGAGCTCTTTTTAAGTCTGCTGCCCATGTGTGGAGTAAAAGCATTTTTCTAACATAACTTTCTTTGCATCCTTTGAATTTAAATTGCTAAGTACAGATAAAATAGCGATGATATTTTTGTACTTTTGATCATCTGCAAGTAATCTGTGCTGTGGATTTTCCATGACGGGGGCAAAGATACAGATCTTGCTGTCTGAGTATAAACACAGCATCAGAGCAGCCTTCTCCGTGTCGTCCTGTTGTGTGCGCACATACCAGATCAGGTCACAGATAGATTAAGGATGCGCAGTCCCAGCATCGCTCACTTCTTTTCTTTATTACATATTTTTCCTCTGTGTTTGTAGCTTAACTGACTGCATTAATCTGGTTCTTTCTTTAGTTAAATTACTCAAGTCAAGATATTTGAAAAAAAAAAAGCCTTGTAGTTACAGATTTTGACCTAAACACGTATTTTATTTGGTGTATAATATATGGCCATGTAATCCTTCTACTCTTACAGTGTCTTCAAAGTGTTAGAAAATAAATTGTTGAAAATATTTCTTGACAAGGCAAGGAGGAGTACTTGGAATTTTTCAATTTCTAGGCTAGACAGCTTTTGGAGATAGAGTGAAGAGATAGTAAGGGGGTTGTAATTGTGCTTCTGAAACCTTATTTTCAGACTTGTATTTACTCAGTGTAGCTTTATCTGTTTGAATTGGAGAGGTTACCAAATCTTAAGAGGAAATTTTCCATTTCAGGACTTCTGAAGAGCTCTGGGCCGCTTCAGTCTAGTCAGATTTGTCTGTCTAATTTTAACAATTCTGAAAATTTCATCCTACCACTGCCAAATTCTTTTCATGATGTTTTGGCTGGGGTGTGTGTGTTTTGTTTGAGTTCGAGTTTTTTTTTCTTTTTCTCTCAGAATTTCAGGGCAGAAAAAATATCTCTGCCAGAAAATGACACGAACAGCCAAATAATTAGCACAATCAATATTTCTGAATTTTCATATTAGATTTTAAAATGAAGTTCGCAGTGCAAAGCTGCATTAATCTTGTGGGGGCAGTATTAGATACCAGGTATCCTTACATGGCACCAACCTGTGTGTTTATAAACCAAACAAAACTAATCGCAAGGCTCATGAAGTTGGGTCCCTGTAACTTTTGGTGCTGCAGTGTACCTGCATTTCAGAAGCAAGCGTCAAAAATTTAAGTTACTGCCTCATCTCATTTCTTTTTTGTAACCCCAGAAGTAAGTACACTCGATGTCACTTGATTCACAACTACATTATGTAACTAGTTATCCCGTAAAAATGGCTCTTATGAATAATGAAAATAAATCCCCTTTCTACTCCCAGGGCAAGAGGTTTGAAGTGCTACCACCTGGCATCTTAGTGAAAGATCATAATAAGCGTGTTTTCTTACAATAGTTCATTGAGATGGTACATGGCAAGAAAGAGCAAATTTCCCCTTTAAGAGCCAAATTAGAGGCTCGGTCTCTGCTCAGGAGAGAGTCAATCGCAGCTTTGCCAGAGTGAGACGTAGATGGTGGTTCTCAGAATGATGATTTATAAAGTCCTTATTGTCTTAATACCTCTGTTCTTGTTTGTTCTGCAAGTTTGATGCCAAAGCTCTCTTCTTCCCCCACTGTGTTCTGCCTTCTTTTCTCTTTTATCTGTATATCTGCTCTATCTTCATTTGTATTCAGCCCTTCACTCTTTTCCTCTCTTCATGGTTCATTCATTTGTCCTGTAATACCCATTTATTCTTACCTCATCTTCACCACTCTCTCTTTTTAACTCTGTCACTTATCTGTCACTTGTGTGTGACAGGAATTGTTCCTGCTTAACAAAATCAGTTTCTAATTCCATTTAGCTAAGTAGCTTCAACTGCTTCGCGTGGACATCGAAGCAGTTTAAAAGTGGCTAAAACAGTTTTAGCTTAACCCAATTAAACTAAATCAATTCTGACCACTCCTTAACCACTTTAAAGGCAACCACACAAACAAGTGCATCAATTTTGTCTAAATTGATTTAGATAAATCAGCACATTTGTCATCTGTAAACCTGTAGTATCCCTTTTCCCATTCTTTCTCATCGGAACAGAGTCCCACACGTTCTCCTTTCATTCCACTACTCTGATCTCTGGACTGGGCTTGTTCTGGAATACCTCTGGAAACCATTACAGGCTAACAGGCTGCAAAATACAGAATTTCAGAATACAAAAAATTGCTTCAGGTGAACTCTGTCTCATTGCACGACACTGGCTCGGTACTAGGGGATAGAATTTATTCTTGGAGATGAAGTTCACTGTCATTCATTGATGCACGCCAGCCTGTCAGAAAGGTTTGCAGGGCTGCTCAGACACCAAATACTGGAGATTACAAAGGCAAATCTGAAAGAATAAGTTAATTAATATATTATCTGGATAAACCTCAGCCTTTTCTCATATCTTAGGTTGAAGTAGCCATTCTAATGAGCCAATATTAAGGGTTTTCTGGTTTACCCTGTCATATATCTAGAAATGAAGCACGGGAATTAAATTTAGAAGACTGTGTACCCCAAAGCATCAACTCTGAAGCACTGATTGGCCATATTCAATAATCTCTTCATTATAAGTTGCTAGAAAGACAAATATGATCCTTGTATTTCTTCTGAGAGGGGCAGTGAGTAAATGGAGCATCCAGGCTTGCTAAATTTGTCCGTCTGTGGCATCCACATTTCCAAAAAAGGATGTTGAAAGATTCCATGAGGTTCAGAAAAGGCTGATGGGCACGGTTCAGAATTGTAAGAGCTTTATTGCAAAAGATAGTGGAGAGACAACTTGATCAGTCTAGATGGGAGGAAAATATATGGTAGTCAGCGATCTGTTAAGATAGCAAAGATGATCAAGATAGGAGCTAAAACTAGACAGATCAAGGTTGGACATGGGTCACTGAACCTGCGATTGAATCAAATTAATAAGGAAGATGATCTGTTTGCTTTTATCACTTCACCCTCTTATGTATTTCTTCACGGGTTGGTCCATAATGTTTTCAAAGCATTGTTGAAGCAAATACTTTAATTTAAAAAAATGTTTCATTCTTTAAATGTCCTCCTTGATCACATCATCTCAGCCAACCTCTTCAGCTTTTACTCCCTTTTCTGTTTGAAATCTCCTCAAAAAGTGATTGGAGTTTACGTGTGCCGTGTGGGTCTTCACTGAAACTATTTAAAGACTGCTGAATTTTAAAGACCCAATCAATTCGCGTGTCAATTTAGAAGTGAGGTTAATGGCCAGAATGTTTTTTTTTTTCTAGTTCAGAGAAAAAGAATAATTGAAAATGCTGCAGAAAAAGAGCATGTCCATATGTGAAATTAAGTTGAAAAGCAGCATATAATAATTATAAGGTCTCCCTCACCCTTGGCTCACGGCTTAAACTGTGCGGAGCTGTTTCGGTTTTGTGTACCATTTCTCTTTAACTGTATTTGAAGTTAAACAGCATGTATGGTGTCTTTTTCTGTCAAGAAGAGTGACAGCTTCTATAATTCCCTTGTTTCACGGAGTATAAATATTCCAGTGACTGTTTTGATGGTTACAGTCGTTGCATTTTAACGTGTATATTTATTGATTGCCTTGTTCTGATAATTTATGGTCAGCTGCCAAGAACAACTAAGCCTTGCAGTTAAACATGGGTTTTTTTCAAGTCAGACTGAAAAAATGAGGTTTCTAGGTGTAAACCGCATGTAAAATAACACAGATTTCTTGTATTTGGGTGATAGAAGCAGACTGGACAATAGATAATTCCCTAAGAGGTGACTTTCTGGAAGCCCCTGCCTGCCATTAATTTACATAAAATTTCAGATGCAGAATGCAAACATTTATGAAAGTGCTGCTGAGAAATATTTAGTTTCAGGGTGTACGTGGCTTGGCTGGTCAGGTCAAGACAGACGTTTGCATGCTATGTTCACCTTGAAAATGTTTAGACGTTTTGTGAGTAAAAGTGGCCCTAAATGGCTGCAGGAATCTGTGTTTTCTGTTAACTTTGATATATACACACATACACTGAACAGCTAACCAGAAATGCCAAGTGGGTGTAGGATTCATATCGCTGGGAAAGTTTTATTACACTTCCCTTCAGACTTTCAGCAGCAGAAGCAAAAAATTGATATTGTTAGTTTGAAGAACTATAACAGCTACAAGACGGAAAGGTGAAGCTGGTAGCTAGTGTCTCAAATGGGTGCAAAATGCATGGTAACAAAAAAAAAAAGAACAATAAAACCCAAAATGAAACCCCTAGACTATGGTTTTACTTGTAATGAGGCTCTTTGTAATTCAGTCACCTGAAGATCTGAAGTATTGAAGATGAAACCCACTTCTGGCCTTCAGTAGGGCAGCTGGTCCTGGGAATGAACGTGTAGTCGTGAGGCTTCACCTGGATGACTGCCTTCAGTTCTGGAGCTCTCAGCACAGGAAGGGGTGGATCTGTGAGAGCAAGTCCAGAGGGGGTCATGAAGATGATCAGAGGGCTGGAGGGCTTCTCATTGCNGGGAAGCCTGAGAACCCCATGGGATGCTGGAGTGGTGATTCTCCTTGGACAACCTTTCAACCAGGTCTGTGTTGGAAGGACTTGGTGTGGGAGGGCAGAGCAAAGGGAGGTAGACTTGCTTCTTAAGTGAGAAGTGGTGTGGGAGGAGAGGGTGATGCCCTGTAACTCAGTAGTGTTCACGTGGGGCTTGTCAGACCTGACTGTAGCTTTGTAGTTGTGTGCAAAATGATAGAAATAACCATGAGATACCAGTGAGGTGTTACTGACGAGGTGCTAAGGGACATGGGTTAGTGTTTGATAGGAATGGTTGGACTCGATGATCCAGTGGGTCTCTTCACACCTGGTTGTTATATGATTCAAGCTGCATCCACTGTGGAATTTAGAACTTTCATGCCACGAAGGCATTAGAATTTCATCCTGATGCTTGACTGTGGAGTTGCACTGTTGTGTTTGGCTCTTTATAAAGTACTGCTTGCAAACACATTCCTTTGAGGAACGTAACAAATTCATTTGGGGTTTTTAAGGATTTTCAGTACAATCCTTTGTTTGAATAAGGTGCTATATACTTTGTTAAAAAGGAAAACAACCCTCAAAAAATATTAGAACAGCTCTGTTTTCTGTAGCATACCTATATTTAACTGGCTAGCTAGCCAGGTGAAGGCAATGCTTCCTAGAAAAGCTGGGGAACTTGTCTTCCACCCAGACTTTCTAATGAGCTAAAACCGTGTGCCGTTACCTGCCCAAAGTGCTTTTAAATTTGCACTGATCTTTATATACTGACTGAATTACAAAGAGTCTCTACTGCACGTGAAACTACAGCCCACATTGTTTTTTCATTGCCGTAACCATTGACAAAAAAAGGCCAATAGTAATTATTAACTAATAAGCATTAACTAATTAGCAGTCACTGCCCAGTCATAAGTAGCTAGCCCCCAGTGTGCTTTTTAATGGATGTGTGACTCTGACAGTGAAGATTTTAAGCACACGATCAAGGTCTTGCTGATTTCATAGGTTAGATAAAAATGCACGGTTCCATAGAATCCTTGAAGAATAATGTGTTTAAATCCTGGCTGCTCCAGTTCTTCGCACTAACTACTGCTTAAACTACTGCAGGTAATTGTAGTTGTTGCTGTTTTAATGTTAATTTGTGAATGACCCGTACCGCGTTACAAAAATTCTGAGACCTACTCCTCTCTTCTTGCACTTGATCAACACTTAAATAATATTTTTGGGAGCGTGTAAGTACAATACAGCTTTGAACCTGGATGGAGAACATCCGAGTA
Organism: Piaya cayana; assembly: GCA_013389865.1. Taxonomy (NCBI): domain Eukaryota; kingdom Metazoa; phylum Chordata; class Aves; order Cuculiformes; family Coccyzidae; genus Piaya; species Piaya cayana. Next base: position 176,831 of record WAAB01002490.1, on the reverse strand, counting down.
TGAAAAGATACCAAGTAGCACTGTCACTCTGCCATCTAGACATTAATTTCCCACATAAAGGGTTTGCTAGCACTTTGCATGGAAGTTGTATAACTTGTGACCAGCTGCTTCCGTGTGTGGTGCGTAACTGATGGGAACATATGGCTTTAATTAAGTAGCCTATTCTAGCTGATTTTTAGGCATCCATCCACATGGCATGCAATATTTGTTGAATCCAAATCAAGTTTCACAGCTGTCTCTCGAGAGAAACTGATTGACTGACATGAGCTGCTTTTAAATGCTCTGTCAGGTTAGTTCCCATAACCTCCGAGACTCAAACAATGGGAAAAAATGGCTCAGCCATGTGCATTAGAGCTCATATGTCTAGGCCGTTTATGTAGATGGATACTTGTTTAACATTTCAGGCTGAACTTAGTGGATTTCTGTAGCTGCTGGGCCTGGCAGGCAGCGACACGGAGCCAAAATGATCAAGAAATCTTTGTGTTTTTCTGATTTGACTGCGTTGTGTACTGTGGTTCGACACCAGTGTGAGCTTTAACAGTAAGGACACGCATTACAACTGTCAAGTGGAAAAGTATAATTATTAAAGCGCAAAACTGATGCCTCGCTAGCTCTCATCATCGTCTAAATGGTTGGCGTTACTATCAGGAAAAACAGTAAAAAAGACAACCACCAGTTCTTGTTGTTTTCAATAAGTTTATTTATTTGTTAAGTACATAGAAAAGCCTCTGAGTGAATCTGAATGTGGTAAACTGATGGTGGAATGTATTTGCTGATGGGAAGGAAAGAATATTATATATATCAGAGTTATTAAATATGAAGAAATATTCATACAGCTTATAAAAGTGCAGGTGTATTTTCAGCAGTCTTTTGGGATGATCCGTGCTGAAATGAGAGACAGATAATCACAACTTATCTCATGTAATACAGTGAGTATAAATTTTCCTGAGCTTTTCAGGTATGAGATTAGAAGTTTCGTGTTTTATTGGCAGGATTGGGGAAAATGTGCGAGAGCCAAATCTCTTAAGTTTGTTTCAGTAGGTTGTGTTTTCTTACACTTTATGTAGAAAGTAAAACATGGGGTAGAAAGGATTATGAAAATAATTTTAGAGGCCGTGAAATTCTTCTTGGGTAAATTAAGCACTTGGAAAACTGATTATATCTTATAATGAATGCTGATTTCCTGATTTTCTATAGTATAGTGGCAATGGCAAGAGCCCAAAAGTTACAAGTGCTGTGAGGGAAGGGTGAGAGCACTCTAAATGCCAAGTTTGTAGCTCTGTAATTAATAAGCTGTCTCTGGTCTCTAGGAAGATGATGTAAAGATTCGGAATATGAGAAAATTTATTAATAGTGATAACTTCTTTGAGTCCCTGATTTATACATCTGTGGTGGATCTGTACTCTGTGACTTGCAGCATGAAAATATTTTGATAAGCTGGAATATTACTTAAGCCAGAAGAAGTCGGCTTAGCAGTCAGAAGAAGGAATTGGAAGATACCTTTATTGACACATCAATATTGTGTAGTAATATAAGCCATACTGACAGGAAAATGGGTGAGTGGCCCTTAAACAAAGGAATAAAGAAGGTAAATGGAACCAGTAAACCTCTCAAGGCTTAGTAATTTGTGAGGATTAGGAGTGGGCTAGTTTCCTTGTCTTTTCTTAGCCAGACAAAATGATATAGCAATTAGGAATAATCTTTGTTACTAAAAATAGCCTTGAAATGTGTTTTATTGTTGTTTATTATTATATTCCACTCTCATAATGACTTTTTAAATTTCAAACTCAAGAACGTACTCCTTTTTTTGCTAGAATACATTTGTTTTCACATTTACAGAATCACAGAATCACCGGGTTGGAAGAGACCCACCGGATCATCGAGTCCAACCACTCCCACAAAACACTAAACCACTTAAACTTACTTAATGTGAACTGTGACATAAATAAATTTCAAATGCCAGATACAATCAGAGCTAATAAATCCAAAAGAAATGGTGTTTCAGATAAACCTTTTCATGCCTCCAATTCAGGGCAGTCATGACAAGAGCTGACCTTTTACTCTATGTTTGTATAGCTCTTTTTTTACACTGGGAATCATAACAACAATTCTCGAATGCCGTGTTAGTTCTAATATTAAATAACTGTGTCCTACAAGTAGGTTCAGCAGCCTGGGGACTCATAGTGTCCCCGTCAGACTGTTTTGCTCAGGATTTTATGTTTGGAATATCATATCCCTGGGCACTTTCTGGGTCTGGCATTAGGGGCTAAACCCTTGTTGTTTGGAAACAGCAAGAGGTGATGGTGTCAGTGAGAAAATGACTGTGTATCAGGGTGACGCTGGTAATAGTGTATAAATCAAAACCGGTTGTTTTGCAGAGAACTTTTTAACTACTGTTGGAACCTCCTGTCTTAAATACTTCTGATCTGTGGTCAGGTATTCTGATCAGCTAAACCTGGCTTGTGTGATGGTGTGTTAGTAACTTTACCAAGTGCTGCCTCAGGGTGTGATAGCATCTTCACTCCAGAAGATCAACTCAGAAAATCAGTGTGATGTCATTAAAAAATTGACATTTTTTTCTTCAGGGATTGTTAATTTTAATCTAAAATTGACCAGCAAGTTATTTTTTAAGCTATGAATTTTATGCTGAAATCCCCCCCCCAGCAAATAAGAAGGTTCAGTAACAGCACAAAAGTGATTTTAAATTTGCTTTTCCCTCTGAGCCCCTTGTACGCTGTGGGTTACTGAGAAACATCCCTCTGTGCTTGTACCTGTGATTGTTTTGGCTGTGCTCTCTACCGTTCTATTCTTCCATACCTCAAGGAATAGAATTTTATTTTCTGAGGAAAACTCTATATCGGCTGCCAGTGTGAGGTAGGAAGGTCTGTTTGAGGTTGGGGTTTTTTGTCATTTTATCCAGTTAGGGCATTTTATTGGTTGTCTTTATGAAACTGAATTTTCAGTCCCCCAGAGAAGGAAAAAAAAAGACAACAAAAACACCTTCCTGTAGATTCTCCACTAGGCTGCGAGTTGAGTCTTAGACATTTTGCTTGTTCTGTTTTTGACCCTCAGTAGATACATCGGGGTTGGTGACCCTGCCAGTTTGAGCAAGGGGTCTGATCCCTCCCTGCTGTCCCACGCTGTCTGCTTCACACGTAGATCACTTCAGCTACAGTATATTGTTAGTCAAATTTGCTGTATTTGTGATTAGAATCATAGAACAACCAGGCTGGAAGAGACCCACTGGATCATCAAGTCCAACCATTCCTATCAAACACTAACCCATGTCCCTCAGCACCTCATCCACGCATCCCTTAAACCCCTCCAGGGAAGGTGACTCAACCCCCTCCCTGGGCAGCCTCTGCCAGTGCCCAATGACCCTTTCTGTGAAAAACTTTTTTCTTAATGTCCAGCCATTTCCCAGAAGGGAAAAAACAAATAGCATAAAGCCTTGAAGAAGTAACTTGAAAGAGAATCAACAACTGCAATATCATCAAGAGTTTAAAAGATTCTGTATCTTTTTAGCTGCAACAGATATTTCATGATCCTCATTATTTATTTGTATGTAGAAATTATTATGTACAAATAACTTTTCTGAACTCTTAAAACATTAAGGTTGAACATGTTAATATATGGCTCTCTAGTCCATAATGTCATTGTTGATTCAGTGCGTTCCCAGGACTGAGCCTTTGCTTTCTAGTGATGGGGTTGAAAATATTTATTTCAAGTACATTTAAGAAACTAATAAAGATAAGTATGATTATACGATGTGTTGTAAAACTAATTAATGGCAAAAAAGAGTATCTCAGAGAAATGAGGAATTATTTTCATTGCAATTGGAAGGATAAAAGTACTACTCACTTAGTTCATTGGGACCGTAGATCATCAATCCCACCAACACTGAATGTTGTGTATAAAAAAATCCAAATATAGAGAGCAGAGGGGGCTTCAAATGCATCACTCACACTTTAAACACTTGTGTAGTCAAAAACATAAAGGAAAATCATTAGGAAATGCTTTTGAGAGGTTTTATTAAACTTTAATGGATTTTTTCTTTTTAATAAGGACTGAATGTGTAGGTTTTGGAGTAAAAGAATTATTCTGGAGATGTACCTCAGGCACATACCTGATGTGGATGTGGATGATGTGGATGATGTGGATGTGGATGATGTAGGTGATGTGGAGGATGATGTGGAGGNGATGTGGATGATGTGGATGTAGATGTAGGAGATGTAGATGTAGATGTGGATGATGTGGATGTGGATGATGTAGGTGATGTGGAGGATGATGTGGAGGATGTGGAGGATGATGTGGGTGATGTAGTTGTAGGTGATGTAGGTGATGTAGATGTATGATATTCACTGCAGTAGGTTCACCATTATTTACATTTACTGAAGTGTATTGCTGCTTCGTCTCGCAGTGGTTTCTCCACGATGAAAGCCTTTATAATCTACTGCTTTACTTCACAAGTGAAAGGAATTTCCTCCTGAAAGTTGTTATTAAAATAAAAGGATCAGAAAAGCTGCTCATCAGTCAGCTGAATGTGGGTATTTCCAGTCACAGTCGTTTGATTCTCAAGAGCAGCTCCTGCCACATTACTGGTGATGGCCTGAAGCGGCAAAGTGAGCAGCTCTTCTCAAGGCAGGGTGAGGAAAACATCGCAGTGAGTTAATTATTGAAAAAATCCCTGCTCTGGATTTCTTACTCGGATATTTCTAGGGTGGTCTTTATTCTGAAAAGAATGCCCACCCCCCAGCTTTCATTTGTAACAACCAGAACTATTTTCCTTTAATCAGAGCACTAAAGCTATTTGAATCTAAGCAACATTGGGTCATGTTACAGCACTGGATGTTTCTTTTTAACATCTAAAGATGAAACCCATCTATTTGTTGATGACGTCGAGGGCAAATCGCTAAAGTTAATTTTACTCTTCTCTTGCAGTTTTTACCGTGACACGTAAGATACTTCGTGTTGATGTTGTCACGTTTCTTCACTTTACAATTGCTTGAAAGCACTCAACCTAATCAAGAGGTTTTAACAGTTCTTTATTAATTATATTTTATCGTACGTTACTTGGCAAATGAGCAAACTGATAAAATGCTGTACATCCAGTTGTCTCAGGGTGGGTGTGGTGAAGTCCGTGTTGTCCAGTGATGTTTGGTAGTGCCGCGTTTCCTGGTATATTGACTGGGAAACTCTTCCAATGTGGTTGTACCCTCTGCTGATGGAGACTTTCGTCAACTCTGCTGAAGAGGCTTTCAGAAAAATACATGAATTCTGCCCTCATTAGCACTGCTGAACCTCAGGAACGTTCAAATGTGTCGCCTGCGTCTGTGGGATAGTTGTAAGTGGTGATGGGTTATCACTATTCACTTATTTCTGATTATTCAGTGTGGAGTCCTCTCTTGTACAACCGGAGAGTCAGGTGGGAACAGAAATGAAGGAGGGAAATAAATGCAGAGAAATGCAATTTTGTTGGAGCTGAGGTAAATTCTGAAACCTCAGTCTACTGTGATTCAGTGGCTGATTTACTGGAATGGGAAGCTGAATTTAATGTTTCTCTTTCTGCCTTGCTGGCTGGGTTTTTTTAGCAGGTTAATCATCCTTTTTAAACCTACATTTTCTGTTTACTTATATTATTGATCCTAGTTCTTTTAAATATATATATTTGAATTGATTAAGAGCCTAAATTGGCAATGCTAATCTGGTGGGTTAGAGTGCAAACACATATGCTGAGTGTAGAAAAGCGTTTAGTAGCTCTTAAGAATGATTAGTTTAAATAAATATCTGTTCTGTGTTCTCCAGTAGCCAGAGAAGGTTTTACTACACAGCATTTTACTGAGGATATTTCATATGATTTAACATTTAATAAATTCAACTTTTAGTCATTTTTAAAAGAGAAGCGAGAGTAATTTGTATGCATTGGCTACTGATTGTAAATTATAAATCTGTGGGATTGAGTTCAAGTTTCTAATTGGTGAAAAAAAAAATCAGTAATTAACTGGGAGGACAGAAACGATTTTCTATCAAAGCTGTCTTCCACAGAGAATTCTACTAAAGCTGTTCACGATTATAAGGGTTATGATACACGGAAAAACTATAATTTGTATATAAATGTCAACATGGTATAATCTGATTATAAAAATGCTTTTGAAAATTGGAATCTTCTGATTGGGTAAAATGGTTGAAAGCACGACTGTCTGCTTAGAGCTCTGTAACTGTGTGGGGCTCCAGAAAATAAGGATGTCGTGAGGATCAGAGCAGGTGTGACTTCCAGCTAGTTGGAATAAGGCAAAGCGAAGATCTTTGCGTTCTCTGTAGTTGTTACCTGATAGATGCCTACGGAAGCAGAATGTTGAAATCCCTGCAATCTTGCTTTCTTTTTTTTGAACAAATATGATCTTCACCTTCCCTGGAGGTGTTTAAAGTGCGGGTGGACGGGGTCCTGAGGGACATGGGTTAGTGATTGATGGGAATGGTTGGACTTGATGATCCAGTGGGTCTCTTCAGCCTGGTGATTCTGTGATTCTGTGGTCATTACATTTCCTCATTTTTTCAGTTGAAATTTGTGTTTAGTGTCCATGCTCACCTGTTCTTAATGTTCTCTGAAGCATTTAGGGCTTATGAAAGAATACTTTTTCTTTAAAAAAAATTCTTTATAATTCAAACTCCTTTTCAGCAGGTGCCAGAGGAATAAAATCTTTACTTTTGTGAGATTATCTACTGGACAGATTGTTTTGCAAATATAAAATCATTTAAAAGGATCCATATCTGTGTATCCGTATTCACTTTCTTATTTCACTTATGCCTTAGTTCTCTACAATGGGCAAACAAACATATAAACGAAAGGATAAACAGTTTAGGTTTTAGATAAATTTGCCCTTCTTAGAGAGACTGCTCAGGTTGGTAGGAGGACAGTTCCTTGGGTCTTTCTTTTTTTATCTTTTTTTCAGGGTGGAGGGAAGCATTGGTGATCTGGTTCAGAAAGTCTGCGTCGGTGTTTGATTTTGCAAGTTCTAGTAGAAGTGTTCAATCATGTCTGTACAAACAGAGCTGAAAGGAAAAATAATCAGTGCCACTAGGGATTATCTGGCTACTCCTCTTTTTGAAGTATTATTATTTTAATAATATTTATATGGATTTTCATTCATCTGCTTCAGATTTTAAAACAGAAGGGAAATTTGGTAAATAAAACATTTCCTTGTGTTATCAGTATATTTAGAAAATGTAACTTAGGCTTCTTCTCCTATTTGAAGTTTATATTTCTGTCTTCAATCCTGTGAATTTTATTAAAATATCTATACAGATATAGATGGATATAACTTCAACTGGTTTCGTTATGAAAACAGTGGTGTAGGAGGATTCCATTTCTTCGTGGTTCTGTGTTGCACAGCGTTAAAAGTTGAGCTGTGGATGCATTGCCAGTGGGTCCACAAAATAATAATCCACATATTGAAATCTGTTTTAAGAAGGACCATAAGAACTTCAACTCTTCTTCATTGCTTTTACAGAGGTTTTTTTGATAGGAACGGTTGGACTCGGTGATCTGGTGGGTCTCTTCCAATCTGGTTGTTCTATGATTCTATGATATAGTCTTGCTGAAAGTCCGTGATCAAAATCTATTGGTATCATGGTAAATTTATATTTAGAGGAAAAGAATAAACCTAAGAATTATAACTTAGTGAAGAAAAATAGTGCTGATAGGCAAAACAAAGGTAGAAGGCAATTACGCAGTGAATTGCAACCTACATATTCTTCCCTCTTTCAAACAAACACTTCTGAGATGTAGAGATTTGGTCTGATGTTAAAGGAAAATGCAAGCAGACGTGACTTTGTGCTGCCGGAGGTTTTATGCAGCATAAAGAACTGGATGGTTGATATAGGTCAGTAGCAATTTCTTTTTGTTTCAGTAGCAGTACTCATCTGGTCCGCATGAAATTGGACTCGGTGCTAGAATCAGACCAGCAAAAAGCGACAAAGTCCTGGGTGGTGGGGGGGGCAAATGAACCTTTTCTCAGTTCTCTTGCTTTGTCGTTCATTGTCTGGGATTTTTTCACTTCTCCCTTTCTGCATGTTGTGCCTAAAGGCAGAATCGACTAACTTGTCCTTATCACTCTGAGGAATCTGGGTGCAGAGAGAGCTTGAGGAGACAGCAGGAAGAGTGATGAGATGGGAGCAGAGAGCACCAGAGGGCCATAAGAGGGTGTATTTTAAGTAGAAATATAAAAGGAGGGATACAGGGTGTTACAATGACTGGGAAAGAAAACTTACTTAAGCTCCAAGGTGGCAGGAGCTAAATCACAGATACACACCAGGTGAAGATTTGGAAACCTGGCAAGGATTCGTAGCTCATTTTTCCCTTACGTGACTCAATCCATACTGTCTCACCTTCAGCTACATGGACCAGGGGACTATGTGTCAACTAAGTCAGTCCTTCTACCACTTTGAATGTCTTAAATTAACTTATTTCTCTTTGCACATTCTTCTACAGGGAATTAACATATGGGCTTTTATCCCTTGAGCTTCCAAACATATTTTTTTGAGCCAGAGTTGCAATCTAGTGTGGGCAAGTACTCACTGAAGAAATGGGATTTAGTGTGTTGTTTATTTATAGACTTTTCTATGGCTCTCTTTGCAATAGAAATCACTGCAAATGAATGTAATTTCACTGTGTATTTTAATATAAGAAGATAGTATACACATTTTACTGAACCCAAGGCCTGAGAACAAGAATGTAAAAGCACTTAAATCTTCAGGAAATCATGTTCTGCAGTGAGTTTCTTTGAAGAATCCTGGGTAAGACTAGACAACAGTCTAGGAAAACTTTCTCATTTTTAAATGGGTATTTTGGCATTCTGCAAAAGAACCGACTCTTGAAGGTGATGGCTCTAATTGTACTCTAGGAACCAGAAAGTTACGGAGATACCGAAGGCTGAGGTACTAGTCTGAGTCTCGCTTTTTAAATTCTGAGAGACACTTAAGTCAGATTATTTCTCACTACTCTGTTGGGTATATTTAGCAAGACTGTTGTATGAACGTGACAAGTTCATTTTAGGATGGGATTGGGAGAGTCTGTCAATTGATTGCAAAAGTCCCTTTTGCAGCTTTGCTACTGTCGGTTTTGTTGGGTGTGAAATTCAGACAAAATATTTTCTTTCAGGAGGTTTTTTGTTTGGTTTTTTTTCTTTTTTGTTTGTTTCATTGTTTTATTAAAGGCACAAAGTGCATCCCCTGTAATTTTCAAAAAGCTGAGAACAGGGTTTGCAGGATAAAGGATCTTAAAGTCATTTTAGAAGACCCACATCCACTGGACAAGGTTTGAGTGATATGCTCTTAAATCGCTTGGGAGCTTTTCCAAATCCTGTTCTTGGTCTGAGCAAATCTTTTTTTGGGAAAAAAAACCACTCCTTTATTTATACTAAACAATATTCATTCAATTAATATATTAGAGTAATTTCCATGAAACCTTTGTACGTTTTTGTATAAAAGTCAAAGAACTCAAAATAAAATGGTGTTAATTCTGACTGTAAGCAATCAATTAAACAAAGAAAGTCATAGTAGGAAATCTACCATAATCATAAGTAATAACTCTTATACCCGATACGAATGAGAAAAATTAACTTTTACTTTTAATTAAATGTAATGCCAAAAGGTATTCAAGCCATTCTGACATATGTAGAAGATAGAATAATAAAGTACAGACCTGGTCTTAATCACTCTGCATTATTAAACATTAATATACTGTCATTAACAGTACCTGTTATAATCCATGTCATTTTGTGCCTTGCAAGAGCAGCACTCATCTCCTTTCAAATACTAATCACAAAAGCAGATGCTTAAGATACTTGACTAACCCTTTTATTGCCGTGCTTTGCACAAGTGGTTCCAAAGGGGGTCCAGGAAGTGTCAGTAGAGTATATTATTAAAAAAAAAAACACATGCGTGGGCTGTGGTGTGAAGGATTTCTTTAATTGTAGGTTGATTGAAATGGTGGATTCCAGTTTGGATCCACCCCCCAAGCCCATTTGGCCAAGGTCCTGGAAATGTGGTGACTTGCAGGACTGCAAGTCATCCTGTATTTATTATTATTTTTGTTAATATTAATTTTTCCATTCCCTTGAGAATTCAGGTTGCAACGTGCTGCCCCTTTTTCCATCAGTGAATTGGAGTTGATCCGACGCTTTCTTGGTGGGAATGAAACTAGTAGCTACTGTAAAATTGCTCAGTTGACATGAAGTCACCGTGCAGTAGATCTGAGATGATGTCTTGTTCTTCAAACTGTATAAACCTTGTTGTCTGTATGTAGAGATTATAACAGAATAGGGGGTTTTATTTCCTACCTTTCCCTCTGTGATGTTAAATCAGTTGACTTTAAGCCTTATTATGTATATAAAAGGTAAGTGTATAATTGTCCCATTATTATGAATGGATAAAGTTAGAATCATAGAATCATAGAATAGTTTGGGTTGGAAGGGACCTTAAAGATCATCCAGTTCCAACCCTCCTGCCATGGGCAGGGACACTTCCCACCAGACCAGGTTACCCAAGGCCCCATCCAGCCTGTCCTTGAGGACCTCCAGGTATGGGGCAGCCACAACGTCCTTGGGCAAACTGTTCCAGTGTCTCACCACTCTCGTGGTGAAGAAATAGGAAAGAAATTAGGTTCAGAATTAGGAAATTAGGAATTAGGTTCAGAATTAGGAAATTAGGTTCAGAAATAGGAAAGAAATTAGGTTCAGAATAGGAAAAGTGTGCAGTTAAATCTAAATCTGGGAAATCTGAAACTGCTAATGTGATCTCCGTCATGGTACCTCTACTTAAATCTCCCACAGTAATCTTAAGGATTGTGAAAAATAAACAGGTTTTAGGTATTTATTGATTTTAATATCCTCCATTGCTGTCTTAGCACACTCAGACCCAAGAACAGGAATTACACATCTAAATAATAACAGGAATTACACATCTAAATAATAACAGGAATTACACATCTAAATTCATCTAAAATAGACGAGGAGACTTCTGAAGTTCACTATATGAGCAAAAATGGAAAATGGAGAACGTTATTTTTCATCTATGTCTTAATGGTAGTAGATTTATGCATACTAATACCAGACGAATAGTAATAACAGGAGCTAAGTCATTTTGAGGCAGAAGTGTATGAATTACTTTTTTTTTTTTTAGTTGTCAGGTTCCCTCTAAGTGACACGAGCAAGGTCACGAAGACACGCTTGTACTTTCTAACTCCCAGAAGGTGCTAAATGACCATAAAACATCCTACCCTTCCCTGTAAGCACATCTTGGATTTCAACATAGAAATTTATGATCCACTTCTTGTCGAAGTTATTTCTTTAGTTTTAAGACTTGGTAGGAATGCGGTGTTGCCAAACACCAGAGGGAGGCTGACCTACCTTCCCTATTATTATAGGAAAAGATGTAGTATTTGGATTTTTTTCTGGGTTATCAGTTACAGTTGTATATTAGTTTTCCTAAATTTTGATTCACCCCTAGAAAAGGAATAGTGTCCAAGCCCATTCTCTGCCCTTGGATAAGCTCAATAGAGATTCCTTGGAAATAAACTCCTTGACTCCTTCTCTGTGTTCTCTCCTCTGCTGTCTTTGCAGCTTCATGGATTTTAAACGTGTTCCCTGGTGAAATAAAACGTATATAACCATATTGCATATCTGTGGGAGCATCAGGCTGCTCCGGCAAAGTTAGAGAGATGTACGCATCTCAGCAATTTGTGAAAATCAGTAGCTGGTGTAGCAGACAGGCTGCTTTTGAAAGAAAAACAGGCAGAATTGAGCTGTCAATCTAATCTGTAGCGGTTGTGCGTTGACTCTCATACATTTTGTTTTGAAATGGCTACAAGAGAGACAGTTTCCTGACCAGCAGGATTTTCCCAGGAGTTAGAGTTGTGGCAGCATAACAGACAGTTATGTAAACACGGCAGACAGAAATCAGTAAGAAAACAGGCTTCATTCATTCTCATGCTTGAAAAGCAGTTTATTAAAGCTCGTCCCTCTATACCATTTTCTGATCTGGTTTGTTGAATACATGATAGGTGTGATATTGGAGTCTTTTGATTTTTATCTTAATTTTTATCTTAATCTTTTATCTTTTTATACTAATCTTTTGATTTTTATCTTCATCAACCTTCCAGCTCTCGCCAGCTTCAGTGCAGCGATGGGGTTTTTTAAAGTTCTTTATTGACATCTTCGTCGCGTTCTTCAGCCCTTTGTTTCCACAATGTCTAGTTTTAGACATTTAATTAACATTAGACATTAATTTAGACATTAAATTCTGAATTTAGACATTCAGAATTTTGTCTGACATTGTTGGTCTTTTCTTCAGATATAGTGGCTGTCATTTAGGGGTTTTTCTCGTGGTTCCTTACTCTGATTATTTTTCTCCTTCCCATTTCAATCAGTGTTGTTTGCAGGTCTGTCTTGGTAAGGCTGCAAGCATAGGTGTCATTTATGAGTCTGGTTTTTTCCTACATAGGACAAGCCTTCAATTTTAATCTCCTGGAATGGCTTCCAGGACTGAATAGGCCAAATTTAGGAGAAATTGACCTTCTTTAGGATTCCTGAGCCATGCTACACAATCTACTGTTGTTACAGCTGCCCTGTTCATACAGGAAATTTGAAAGGTTTTCACTTTCCCAGCTATGATAAGTATTATAGCAGAGGGATGGATGCCCTCAACAAATATTTATCCCACTGCTCAACATGCAACATCCCTCTCATCTGCATCATCTGCATATCTATTTCATTTGTTCTCCTTTTGTGTGGCTGGTCAGTTTAACAAACCAGGCAATAATTGAAGTTTCTGATGACGCTTACTAAACCAAATTTATTGTTAAAGGAATGAGAGGAATGGTTGGACTCGATGATCTGGTGGGTCTCTTCCAACCTGGTGACCCTATGATTCTATGAATAGTGGGAAGAAGAGGTTTAGCTAGTGGCATATATATATGGTTTATTGAAAAATACTTGAAACTTTTATCCCTGTGAGCAAAAATGTGGGTTTCTCACATAAGCTTCATCTCTGCTCGGGTGTTTTACACCTGGTTGTACTGTTAAATCCTTTTAAGAGTATACAGGTGCTCTCTGTAGGGTTCTCTTCCAACCTATGTCCATGGGTTAGAGATTGGTGGGAATGGTTGGACTCGATGATCAGGTGAGTCTCTTCCAACCTGGTGATTCTGTGATTCTATGATTCTACGACACACTGCAAAAGCAAAGTTAGAGTTAATGTAGCACGTAAGAGTTAATGTAGCAAGCTCTTCACAGTTGCAGCTTTGTTAAAGCTTACACTGCTTTTTATTCTTGAATTTTGTTCTGCGTTTCAAGCACACTGCTCTGCTTTCCATCAGTTGCTTGCATGAGTCAAACAACAGGCAGCAGCTGAAGGCAGCCTATAGTCACACAGCTTTTCCTCCTCAGCTATTCTTAAAATTCTTTGTGAGTCCTTGTACGTAACTCTAGATAATCTGGAATTCGTAATGTTTCCTGGTCTTATTGAAATCAGTAGTCGGCTTTTTGTTGTTCTTGTCGCAGGGGAACCAATTTTGTCTTCTTGCTTGCCAGAGAGTTTGGCACGTGCAGAATGCATCCGTCAAGGAATGTCTTAGGAGGCTCTAGCTGATGGTCTTTTGTGCCCTGTATTGAACATTGCTGGATGCACTATTGAATCAGCTTAAGTTATCTGCACAGTCAACTTATCTACACTAGTGAACTTTTAAGGATGGATCAGTTAGTGAAGCAAATTAAATTGCAGCGGCAACATCTTCCCCGACACGTTATACATTATGTAAGCAAAAAGATCCCTGTGCTGGATGGGTGTGGATGCAGATTCCAGCACTGTTGATTGAAAGTGAGGTTTATTAAGCATCAGAAATTTGGCTTGAAAAAAATGAGTGAGTCAGTTTTGAAAGTGGCGTTTATCTTGTGTTTTCTTCCCCGACACTCAGAAAGATAAAAAGGATAAATAGCAAAGTAATGTTTGTGTCGCGTGGTTTTGTGTTTACTACCAGGGAGCGTTTTTAGGAAAAACAAAATATAGTTGTTTTCAAGGTTTCACTTGGAACTTGAAATGACAAAAGTTTGTACCGAAATCCTGACTGTAAGAACTTCTGCTCGTCTAAAGAGAGGACAAAAACACTGTCATAACCTTTATGTATAGTCAACAAACCAATGCAGCTCTAACTGCTGAAATACATAATTAAAATCTGTGGAGATTTACGGGTAAGAACCAATCGAAATGCCATAGAAAAATTTCTAGTAGCTAATGAGCACAAAGATCCCTTATTCTGTCTTGGGGCAGTTTGTAAGCAGAAAACATATTAATTTTGTTAAAAAAAATAGCTGGTTAAATAACCATTAGCTGTTCTAGAGTACTGGGAAATTTAAATTAAATTTGTCTGGGCAAAATCAGCTGTTTGGATCTTCAGGTACAGCTGAGACACACTGTAAAGGTGCCAGGCAAAGTTGATTTAGAGCTGGTTTGTAGTTCCATGATTATGGAGACAGGTTTTGTAGAGCTCCAGGTCCAGCTTTTTTTACGCACCCATAGAATCACAGAATCACCAGGTTGGAAGAGACCCACCAGATCATCGAGTCCAACCATTCTCACCAATCTCTAAACCATGTCCCTCAACCACGGGTGTGTTCATAGTGCTTTGAATTATTCCTGGGATCCTCCAAAGCAGAACGTTTTGTTCCTTAATTTCGTGGGAACAGTTGTATAATCTGGGAAGAAGAAGAAGGAGGAGGAGGATGCTCACACAATGTGCAGCTTTGCAGAACAGGCATTCCCTTACCGAAGGCTAGTGCTCAGCTCTACGGATCCAGATCTCTGGCTGCACAGTATTTACCACAGCAGCAAGCAGCAAGTACAACAGGTCTGGGAAAACGCGGCCCATTTTCATAGCTATACCTTTTTCTACCTTTTTCTTTTTTCTTTTTTTTTTTTTTTCTTCTTAAATAGCATAATAAAGACATGAATACAGGAATCCTCTTGAAACTCAGTTATCTAGCGTTTTCAGCTCCAGGAACTTTTCTTTATTTAAAAGATAATTTAGTACAAAGCTGGCTTCTTGATGACAATTCCCTATAAATATGAGCTTGTAAGATCAGGATGGACAACTGTTCAGACCTTCATGACTGGGAATCATGCCACTGCTACCCACAGCCGATGCACATACATGGCTAGTTGGCTGTGTGCTTCGTGCCATCTGTTCCGATGGCATTTTGCCTGCTCACAAATTGGTTAGACCCGTGCCAAGAGCAATTGCTCTAGAGAGTTACACTGCAAAACACTGCGAGTCGCTCCTATTTTGTACAAAGTCTCTCTCTTTCGGACACCGCTTTAACACTTTGTTGTACCCTGTTGACATACCTGCAAACTGCAGTGACTGGAAATGGAAAAAAGATCACGTGCTCATCCTAACCCTTTTTTTTTGCAACTGAGGTTGCCTTTTCTAACTCCAAAAAGGGAGGAAAAAAAGTATTTGTCATTTGAGTTGAAACTATCTCTACTTATTTTCCATTTGAAAAATACGTGTTCTTTTTAAGTTGGTAAAAGCTATTCAAAAGCTCACGGAAGTTAATGAGAGTATTTGCACTGATTTGAGTGGGTTTTGAGTTGGAGTTGTAAATTATAGTAAATTGTACGCTTGCTAGTGGGCAAAACCAAGTCAATTGACAGTTGCAGCATTGTTGCTTGGAAAGTTTCTGAGAGAAGGAAGGAGTTAAAGAACTTCATTCTAGAATCGGTGATTTAAATTCAGCTGAGGTGTACAGTAACCAGAAGTTATCACTGAGTGACATTTATACAACCTATGGAATAATAATTCTGCTGAGTCTTCTCTGTTGAATAGATATCCACGTCATGGAGTTGGCACATTTGTTGACAGCCTCAACTGTGAACCGTGGCAGTGAACTTAGTGCTTGCCAGCAGAAGAAGCTCCCGTAGGTAAAAGCCAAAGGATATTGGCAACAAAAGCTAGGATCAGTAGATAAATATAGGACTTTATGTAGAAAATGCTGTTATCTTGCCAGTTTTCATAGCCACTATGATAGTTTTAAAATCAAAATATAATTTTGGACTCGATGATCCTGTGGGTCTCTTCCAACCTGGTTATTCTACGATTCTATAATGTTTTTGCTACTAGCAAGAGCTAGAATGTAGAATTCAGAGTGCGTGAAAGTGTACAGGAATTCTTTCCCTATTCCTCTTTGCGTGTAATTTAAGTGTAGGAGTATTGTGATTTTCTGTTAACTTCTCCCAGTGTGTGAATGTCACTGCTCAGTTTGAGCATGCTTAGTTGAATCAGGATGATATCATTCATGTGGGTGAGTTTCCATATATTGGTTAGTGGGAGGTATGATATTTTGCTGGTTATCATCTGGAGGTGTTGCTAAAGCCCCTCATCCCGCTTTCACAGAAGCAGCACTGACTAGCTTTTGATTCTTAGAGGAAAACCAATGGGAAAGAGCTGGATAAGCCTTAAAAAGGAAAGGAAAGAGATGGATAAGTCAGAACTCTTTGGAGGGCAGAATGTAGCTTGTAACTTGGGTGGATTTTTCCTTGTTTGTATAAATTCCTCTAAAGATAAGATAAAGATAAGAAAAAGTCCTTATATAGAAGGGCTATAGTGTCTCTCAGATCCATTATAAATCTTATACTGTGCAGCTCCTGTGTTGTGAGGCGACTTGTGAAGTTGATGACCAAACTCCTGACAAACTGAATATCTGTAAAAAAAAAAAAATTCTCATTAATTTGAAAGAGGCTCAGTTGTTCAACTGCTGTTCTTTCTCACTGAAATTTCCACTGGCTGAGCAGTTGATCCTTGTTCCCATGATTGAAGCCATTTGTTTCCATTACTCCTAACAGCTGAAGTTTTATCTGAGCGATGGATCGGTTTTGAAGAATGCAGAGAATGCTTTAGAAGGTCTGTCCCTCCGCATCCAAACTGGGCCGATACGGCCTTTTATCAGTTTAATGTTGCAGGCGAGCACCATTGCATGTTCCGTCTCCTAATAAGGTTTAATAATTCAAATTTTGTTCAGTAAAATCAGATGACAAAGGCTACAGAGGTGGAAAAGATACCAATAATGATTTTGTAAACATAGTTAATGCTGAAGTTAATGATATATATGAAGTATAATGATATATATATATATATATATGATATAATAATATAACAAACTGTTAATACTCAAATCTATTGTGTTCACACTGAAGCTTGTGTAGTGCTTTTAGGATTAAAAAAAGAACATTTTACATCCACTTGTATTTTCGTGGCAGAAAAATGTCCTCTTGTGGAAATGGTGAACCTTCGCTGTTTTATATGGTATAAGCATGCTAGAAAATTGATGAGCAAATTAAAGGCTGGTAAGTTCCCACAGTGCTCGTGCACGCTGCATTCTAAGCTGGAAATTGGACGTAGCTGAATACTTAGTGACCCTTCAGCTGAGGCATTCTGAAGTAATCTGAATAGCAGTATTCTTCAAAAATCCCTGAAACATTGGGGACTGATTTGTTTTCCTTCTATGCAAATGAATGGGAATTCTCCTTTCCCTTCAGTGGGAGCAGAATTGGACGTTTCTCCAGTTGACCAGCACAAAGTAACATTTATAGGCAGGAAGAAGGGGAGATTTTTAGCTTCAACAAGTTCATTTTTAAAAGGCACTTTGCCGTAACCATGTAAACGTATGTAACCCTACAGTTTGTTAACGCTGAACTTTAATGAGTTCTGATAAGAAGCCAGTCAGTGGATATCCATTAAGCTAGTGATGATCTGAACTCCAGCTGATTGTCCTAGCAGCTGTGTGACTTCATTACCATTAGAAAGGCAGAGAGCCAAGCCAGCTGGAATCCAAAGAGGCTACTCAACCCTCGTAGTATGCCAGTTTTTTTTATTTAGATATTAGAATTACAAAAGACTCTTATTAAAAAAAAATTACAAAAAAAATATTCTTTATGAAGATATAGTTTAAGTGGTAAGATTAATATCATTATTATACCAACTGGAGGCTACTTTGTCTCATGGATGTTCTAATTTTTATGCCGCGTTGTAGTTGGTTTTATCTCTTTAATGAAAGCTAGATGGAACATTTGCACTTTTGATTACAAACACAGCCCTATCCTGTAATTCCTCATTTTTCAGATTAAAAAAAAAAAAAGCAAAATTTTGTTGTGTTTTAATGTTTTGAGAACACATTATTAGTTTCTTTATTGTTTGCAGGGGAAAGAAGCGCTGCCCTTTGACCATACAAGTTTGTGAAAGCAATGCGTAAGTGTTGAAATCGGTAGTATTTAATGGCTAGAGATGATCTACCTCAGGAACAGTTCTACCTGTGGCCGTGGGTAATTTTAGAGTGTAGAATGGCACAAAGCAAGGATGGTGAGAACAGAGGGGTTAACACTAATTTGTACATACGGCACAGGATAATCTGCTTAAAAAGCACCCCTCTAATAAAAACTGCAGAGATTGAGGGAAGGCACAGGGAACTGCAGACCTGGTTTTTATCATTGGTGGTGGATTCACCTTGAGTACTGAGTGCAGTTACAGGCTCCTCAGTTTCAAAAGGATGTTAACATGCTTGAGTGCATTCAGAGAAGGGCAACAGGGATGCTGAAAGGGCTAGAAGACGTGTCCTGTGGGAAGCAGTTGAGGACACGGGGTTTGTCTAGTTCAGAGAAAGGGACGCTGAGGGGCAACCTCGTTGCTCTCTGCAGCCTCCTGACTAGGGGAGTGGAGAGGTAGGTGCTGATCTCTTCTCCCCAGTATCCAGTGACAGGTTCCATGGGAACGGGTGAGAGCTGCGTCATGGGAGGTTTAGACAGGACATTGAGAAGTGTTTCTCTGGTGTGAGTGTGGTCGAACACTGGAACAGGTTTCCTAGAGAGGTGGTGGATGCACCGTGCCTGTCAGCGTTTAAGAGGCATTTGGACAATGCCCGTAATAATGCACTTTAATGTTTGGTTATCCCTGAAGCCATCAGGCAGTTGTACTAAATGATCATTATAGGTTCCTTCCAACTAAACTATTCTACTCTGTTCTCATGGTTCCAGTGACTGTCTTCATCAGTTTGTTTAAAAGTAAACTTTTACTGAATATATTATAATCAAGCAAATGAGGAGGATATAGTTACCAGCTTGAAAATTTCCCTGTGGAAAGAGAATGATTGAAGCCTTATCTTGTTAGTCAAGAAATATTATTGCTACTTTTTATTTAAGATCTTTTTTTCCATGTACTATAAAAGTGCTCCACATAAAACGGACCAGAGCATAGGAAAGAATTTCTGAATTAATTACTTCATCATTAATCCACTCTGTTCCTGCATGCACCTACATCACATGTGTGCAGTCATGTCTGCATTCGTGCTCTCAGTTTTTCTCATGTTCCTTTTCAATTAAACTTTTCTCCTTTCTCTATGAGAACATGATGTTCCCTGTAAAGAAAAGGGGGAACAATCTAAACGGTTGATTATATGCTCTGTTTAGACAGTGAAAACGTTAATTTCAACAGTAAATACCTGAGGATGTTCCTGAAACGGGGTCTTCTGTTTCTTGGACGACTGTTTCAGACTCCAGCCTATTATATGAAAGGGCAGCAGGAGCAGCACTATTCTCTTATTAGGAAAGCAGTAAAGAGAAAAATAGATGACTGTTTTGCCTGAAGTGCACCTAGCTCTCAAATTAGTGTTTACAGTTGTGGTCCTCTCATTTCACAAAATATTGTTATCAAAATGGAAAAAAAGATTTTTTTTTGACAGGAATGGTTGGACACGATGATCTGGCGGGTCTCTTCCAACCTAGTTGTTTTATGATTCTGTGATTTAATGAGAGGCAAGAAGAATGATGAAATGCGTCCTGTGATGAGGTAGCTGTAGGTAGCAATAAAGTCTCTGTGAGCCGCTGTCTCTAAGGCTGAAGAAGTCCAGTTGTCCTGGGCATGGTGGGTATGATCTTGCTGACAGAGCCCGAGATGCTGTTAACCTCCTTTTCTGTAAGGTTGCCCTGATGACTCCTGCTCAATTTATTGTATGCAAGAACCCCTGGGTTGTTTTCTGCAGATCAGCTTCCCTGACAATCAGCACTAGCCTGTATTGTTGCATTATTCCATCCTAGATACGAGACTTTGCATTTCAGGATGTTTCTGTTGTCCCAGTTTCTGAGCCAAAACATATTTGGAGTGTTCTGAGGAGGCATCACGTCATGCCTGCCTTTCTGAATTTCTCCTGAAGGTTACAATTTTAACCCCAAAATCATAGAATCATAGAACAACCGGGTTGGAAGAGACCCACCGGATCATTGAGTCCAACCATTTCCATCAAAATGAAGATGAACTTATTTTCTGAGTTCTGTTAAGCTCTTTAAAAGAATAGACCTTAATACCTCTCTGTAGGTCTCTGA
Organism: Piaya cayana; assembly: GCA_013389865.1. Lineage (NCBI taxonomy): Eukaryota > Metazoa > Chordata > Aves > Cuculiformes > Coccyzidae > Piaya > Piaya cayana. The sequence goes on along the minus strand of WAAB01002490.1, from coordinate 156,407 downwards.
GTGCTAAGTGGGTGAAGGAACTTTGCTGAAGGCTGCGGTGAAGAGAAGAACATAGCAGTATGGCCAGATATATTTGACTCATAAAATATACAAGATTTAGTTGTATAGAGCTTTAGGTATTGTTCTGGGGTTGGAATCCTGCTTGTGGGCTAAGCGTCTACAGGCTGGGCATTGTGGATTCTTTGTGGAGTCAAGTTATACAAGAAAAACAATGTTTCAGGGATTTTCAAGGCAGAAATCTTAATGAGGACAAAATCTGTCCTGCAGAGACATTTAAAAACTATCATTAGTTTGAAAGCAGCTTGACTTTCAGCTCTAAGCTCTATCTTTACCTTGCTTGTGGTTTTTAGATAAAAATATCATTTGCTTTGGAGTCAGAGAAACTTGAATCTTTTTCACATTTTTATTTGTGATTATATTTATATGTCTATATTTAATATACATTTCATATATATATATTTAATATACCCTTCCACTCCCCAAGCTGAGCCCACAAGCCACAGTATGAGCTCTCCAACAGATTCTCTTAACAAAATCTTTCTGTAATATTACAATTAAAAAAAATATAAAAGAATAAAACCAATTCAGCTCTGCAGTTCAGCCTACACCACGTTTATAAGAAACTTGCTTCCTAAGAAGGAGGTTTTATTAATGAGGGAATTTGAGATGTGTACATCAGTCCATTCATAGTAAAAACTGCAAGTTGGGCCTTAGTTGCGAATATGTTTAAATCATTAAATAATTTCTTTGTAAACAGCAGTGTTTATAGGTTAATGGAAATATTTTTATTGAGTAAAAATTCAAGAACCAGAATCCTGGTGAAATGCCAGAATTAGAACCTTTTCCTGTCTCTTTTGCAGTTGTACCTTGACCCTGACAGCAATGAAATTATCCGTGTCATTAAAAAGTTCATTTTAGTTGCATGACTGCATCTACAACAGGGAGAAAATGACACGACCAGGAAAACTTGAAATCACAGCTTTGCACAAAACTGAACGATTGCAGAGTTTTCAGAATTTTGTAAAGTAGATACACTTAAAGTGATTTAATATTTCATCCATGGCAAGAGTAAAAGTTAAAAAGAATTTCATGTAAATAGTCTAAATAAACATCGTTACTTTCTTATTAGAATTTTTAATGCTGTGTTATGATGACTGATGTTAGAAATAGGAATGGTTGATAGGAATGGTTGGATTGTTGATAGGAATGGTTGGACTTGATGATCCTGTGGGTCTTTTCCAACCTAGTGATTCTGTGAAATAACAAAAATTTGGTTTATGTTGTAGTTGATAGTAGACTGTAGGTCTTAAAGATGAAACTAGAAAAATGCTGTTCCAAAAGAAAAAAAAAAAAAACAAAGCCAGGCATTAGGTTAAATATTAATTTGAATGTCTACAATAATGGGTCCACACGCTATTTAAGGAAGTCATTATTCCAGCGTGTAGTCAACAAGAGTATTGATCAGAATTAATTCACTACATAAAGTCTCCAATCATTTTTAACATTAGTTTTTCCTCTTTAACAGTGCCCTGAAGCTTGTCTTTTCGTGGTCAATTTAGCAACAAATTTGCAATTAATCATTTGCTGATTGCAATGAATGATCTGTCGATAATAAGCAGCCTACATTGCTAAAAGGGTTATCCAGAGCTTTATTGTTTTCCTTTTGTCTTGGGAGCGCTTCTTCTAGCTGTGTTTCCTAGAATGGATTTTGAATAACTGTTCTGAAGTGACGCATGTCAGTTTTTAAAGAGACACCATGGGCTGCTCCGAGAGTATTTATCAAGAGGTGCCCTAACTTTCTTCTGGCATTGCAGTATTTGGACATCTGCTCTGACTCCTTATACGTGAAGCAGGACACATTGGCATAAGTGAGGGGTTTCATTATCTTAAATGTCACAGCATTTGTTTGAATTACTTTTCCTAGATTTTAAATGCTGAAATAGCAATCTTAGTTGTTTATAGGTTTCATTGTCCTCTCAGAAAACTATAAAAACTGAAGCCTTTTGAAAATTAGAACCACCACAGAATCGTTTGAATCATAGAACAACCAACCAGGTTGGAAGGACCCACCGGATCATCGAGTCCAACCATTCCTATCAAACACTAAATCATGTCCCTCAGCGCCTCAATTCCATCTGGAATTCAAAAAGCATAATTTACAATTTATGCAATACTGAAATTGCTGTAAATGATACTTTAGTAATTTTAAATGGTGTGTTTTTAGAGAAAGAAAACTAGGGGCAGAAAATACTTCTTACTCCAGAAACAGATTTTGTCGCAGATCACGTGTAAATGAAGGACATTATGAAATGCCCCTTTAGAGGTTGTTGACATGGATTCATTTCTTTGGAAAGTCCTGGCAGCTTGAACTGCAGCTTCCATTGTGTCAGAAAGAAACGTCTCGTATGTTCCAGGTTGTCCTTAGAGAGTTTCTCAACAGCACATTCCATGCATCGGGGCAGGAAATGGCTTGGAATACAGTGAACATACCTGAAACTAAAGAAAGATTAGATTTTGGTCTCAGACTTTTCCAAAAGTTCAGAAACACTTTGTTTACACTTAAATTGTTTTAAATGGTTTAATTTTTTTGAGCTTGTGATTGTTCTCTTCCTCTTATCCCAAGTGACAGGGGACAGGACGAGAGGGAATGGCCTCAAGCTCCACCAGGGGAGGGTCAGGCTGGACATTAGGAAAAAATTCTTCACAGAAAGGGTCATTGGGCAGTGTCAGAGGCTGCCCAGGGAGGGGGTTGATTCACCTTCCCTGGAGGGGTTTAAGGGACGGGTGGACGAGGTGCTGAGGGACATGGGTTAGTGTTTGATAGGAATGGTTGGACTCGATGATCCGGTGGGTCTCTTCCAACCTGGTTGTTCTGTGATTCTTTGATTCTGTGATTCATTAGCAAAACTAGAATGCTAGTTAAAGATTTAACTGATTTCCATTACCCTTATTAATGCTTGTATTAGCGAAAATAGTTATAGCAATCAAAACATCCTTACTCCTTGATAACTTCTGGTGTCACATGGATGTGATATTTATGCTTGAGTAAAAGTTAATATTAACTACATTTGTCTTAGCTGGAATTAGAAAAAATACTTATTACAAACATTGGCAAGACAAGTGTCTGCTTAACGTGCGGCAGATTTGGGAATTCTGGCTTGTCATTTAGTATTGATTACAATTACATTATTGAAGTAGCTGAGCAAAGCAGCACTTTACAAACAGGTGCTCTTTGATTTGCAAATTTATAAAAAGCTAGGAGGCACTTTCAGCCTGCTGCATTGTTGGTTTTTAATGTAAAAACTTGAGGAGTGATTTGACTGTGCTTTTATTTAGGCCAAAGATTAACGTAGAACTCCTGTCTTATGAAACAAATTATTGTTACCAAAAAAAAAAAAACCCTGTGGTTCTTCATCTGTAAAATATGTTTATAACATAATTGTCTGGCCTGGAGTTCAGGGGAACTGTCCTGTTCGAGTAATTTGCAATGAAATTTTATGGACCTGACTTGGACCATATGCTTTAGTTGTCTCCTGAATTGATCTGCAGGAGCTGAAATCACCAGGATCAGCAGATTTCAAAATGAGAAAGCTCTCTAGTTATGTGTTAAAACTGTGATATACAAGCAAATAAAATTCTAGTTTTGTAATCTGGCACACTTACAGTACCTGTCTTGCATATGCACCGTTCCATGTTCCATAGCTTGTTTCAAACTAAGAGGGATGCTGCCTTCAGTGAAAAAAAAGGAACTAAATTATATATTTTCTCACTCTCCTTGTGCCCTGCAACTTACTGCACCCTTCGTCTGATCATTTTAGGAGTAACTCTGTAAATGAGATAATTAATCTGGGGGACTGCACCCCAGTATTTAGTGTAAACAACTTAGGCTTCTGGAAAAAAACTTCTCTGTGTTGGCTGGGACTTACGCAAGGAGTTTTGATGCAGATATAGAATCCTCCCAAACAATTTGAGGCTGAGAATAGGATACTGGTATATAACGTATTCAAAGCTACCATGAAAGCCCTAAGTTGCTAAACAACCATGACGCACTGAGCCTGGCCAGATGGCTGGGCAAAAAAGCCTTATGCAAGTGCACCCTTGGGAGGGGGCATGTTTTGATAGAAAACTTAAGGAATTTCTCAGTTCCACTCCTCATACTCTCCTCTAGCCTTTCTCACTAGTCTCCTGCAGGCTTGGATCTGTGGCACGGGCAAGGCATCAAACCCATTTCTTCAACCCTCTCTGAAGGAGAGACACGATACAGAGCTCCTAAAGCAATTGGGACATTTTTATTTTTTGGGTCCAAAATTCTGTATTGTGTGAAGCTGTAGCAAAGGGCTTTAGTGCATTTTCCAGGTTTTCTGAACATATTTTTTTGATAGGAACAGTTGGACTCGATGATCCAGTGGGTCTCTTCCAACCTGGTTGTTCTATGATTCTACGATATCAAGAATTTTTTTTTTTCTATTTTGCTGTGAGATTCCTTCATGGTGAAATAGTATTGCATAAACCAATAGTGAAATATAGTGGTAGTTTCTAAATTTACTAGGGGTTCTTGTGTTACAGCTGAAGCCAGTTTTAACTTTGTTAGGTGTTTTTTTTTAAAAAAAAAAGAGGTTGCACTTCTTAATTCTTAGTGACTTTAGTACAATAAAGAACAATTTCTTTGTTGCCCCTAAGTATCAACATTCTGATAATAACCTGTGACTTACTGCCTTTATGTCACATAATGGAATAAATAAATATGTTTAACCTCAAAGTCTTCTAATGTCCAGAGACTGCAGAGGCTTCTGTGTGCCGTAAGATTATCTCTGTCAAATGTTTTCCATACCTAAATTACTTATTCAAAGCAGCTATAGAGAAAGCTTGATCTTTTTTCAGCAGGAAAATATATGTGAATTAATCCTGTAAAATTTGACTACACCCACCATTCATATCTGGATATATTCTAACACTTTTCCATATATCCAAATACTAAGTTCAGGAAAGGCTTTTCCTTCTATAAGACATATCGGGATTTGAAGCTTTTTTTTTTTTTTTT
>WAAB01002490.1:127298-150979 GCA_013389865.1 Piaya cayana | reverse complement strand
TTTTTTTTTTATTTTTAAAGTAAATTTGGTGTTTGAAATTTTTTTTTTTTTTTTTGAAATACAGAACTTTATTATTTGTATAGAATATCTTCTTCAGCTCCTGACTCCTCACGAAGATGATGTACGGTTCCATTTTTTTGGTCCAGTTTATATCTCAAGTAGACGTTATTGCAGAGCCCGGACTTTATTTAGCTTGAGAGCAATGGGTATCAACCACTATTTATATGAGCTAATTATATTAAGTTTTTGAGATAAGGAGGCTTATTTCAGAGAACACTACCCCCCTGTTTCTCATGGAGAAGTTGGTCACTGGAATATAGTATGTGAGTTGATTTTTGCACTTCAGGAAGGAATCTGACTACTTATAATTGTGTATGAAGCTTAGTGTGCACTCACCTTTAAAGTTACAGATTTGAGTAGCAGTAAAAGCAGTAAAACCTATTAATTTAAGCCTACGCAGTACTAAATTCCGTGATAGAAGACAGGGCTTGTTCTACCATTCCAGGTATTTTACAGCAAGTGCTTAAATAGCAGGCTATGGAATTAAAATATACGAAGAAAGAACTAAGGATCAAAGACAAGAGAGGAAATGAGTGTGCTAATTATAGAAGCAGTATTGAACAGTCGATTGGGCAGCATTTTCAGGAGGGTAATGAAATCCCAAATAAAAATAGGCCAGTAGATTGTTGATCGCTGGATCTCATGTCTAAATGTCCAGCCTTGTGACCCAAGTTGGTGAGGAGGAAGGTGGTTTTTTATAACTCTTATGCCATATGTAGTAAGTAAATACCTTGTTCATCCACAGACCCTCTGAGCTCATCACTTCTTGTAATTGGTAGGTCAGTTCTGTTGGCCAGGGCTCTCCTTTCCCTGCAGGGCAGACAAGTTGTGCTGAATTTATCAGGTCACTGAAAAAAAGAGGGATGGGATAGAAGAAAGGGCCGCAGACACTGATCCTGAAAAAGTGTGCCAGAGAGGGGAGTTCTGGAAGAAGATTCTGGTAGAAAGGGACTTGGTGTTAGTGGTAAAGAGCTGATTACCTCATGTGTTTTACTGTATTTGATAACTGGCTTTGTTTTTAGGATGGAAAACCAAATTTTGGGTCCTTTACTACCAGTCACATAGAGAAAATGACCCTTTTTTTACGGAAAGAGTCATTATTTTACGGAAGGGGTCATTAGGCACTGGAATATGCTGCCCAGGGAGGTGGTTGATTCGCCTTCCCTGGAGGTGTTTAAGTTACGAGTAGACGAGGTCCTGAGGGACATGGTTTAGTGTTTTGTGGGAGTGGTTGGACTCGATGATCCAGTGGGTCTCTTCCAACCTGGTGATTCGGTGATTCTGTGAGAAGGTAGGAAAGGTGAAGAATGCCATTGATAATGCAATTGGAAAAGGTAAACAGGGCAAGCCCAAAAGCTTTCCAAGAAAGAAGCTCTCATGTGTTTTACTACACTTTAGAATGAAAAACACTTTAAAATGAAAATTTGAGTTATGAGAAGATGAAGAAAGTCCGTGTCTGATATGCACACGTCTGCTTAGTTGAGGATAACACAGCCGAAGACAAAACCAAGAAAAGCAGGATTAAAAAAGAAATATTTTGAGCGATGTAAGACAAGAACAAATGCAGACATTGAGCAAAAGTCAAGAAAGCTGCTTTTAGGCCTATAAGAGCAAAAAGGCTGTGTAAAAGATCTGAGGGAGGGGGCCTTAAAGTCTGTTGTGAATCAGTGGAAGGAGAAAGAACACCTGTAGCTAAATAATCTAACATCAAGCCCTAATTTATGAGTATGTCGGGGGCTTTTTATAAATTAATATTTGTTTGTCCAGTAAGGAAGATAATAAATAATATTCTAATGCAAAAAAATTTAAATTTCAAATTGAAAACATAATAAATTAGAAAAACAGTGACCTTTTTCAATTAGAAAAATATTCTTGCAGAGTGTAAATCAATGAGAGATATTTCAGTGGTTTGCATGCCTCTTATAAAAATAAATATCTGCTATGGAAACAAATGAATAACATAAATATGCATTGAAATTACAAGGCTCTGTTGCCAAGCCTTCGACTAACAAGTTATGAGAAGTTGCTAAGGAAAAGTCAGGTGAACATTTATTATTTGATCCCTATCGAGCAAATAAACATACAAAAGGGGTGGTGATGCAAGATTTAGCTTGAGCCCTGTGAGGACTTCAGGGGGGCTGCTCAGACTGTTGCATTTCAGGCTTATCTTCATAAGGTTAGGAAGCAAAATGTGCTTGGCTTCTTGTGTGATTAATAACGAAGGATTCCAAAATGACCACACGGAACAGCGACCTGTCTACGTGCTTTACGATAGAACCTTTCCAAGGAGCTTTGTTCTTACTGCTGAGCATCCTGGGAGGTGTGAGAGGGATCACCCTGCTGGTTTAGGCACCTAGATGAAGGCAGAATATGACTCCAATGCCAATTTAATCGAAGTTCAGAATGAAAGCACCCAAAGCGATTCGAGTTTTCTTTTTAGATGTTTTGGGGTTTGTACTAGGACAATGTTGTAAAATGATAAAAAGTTGAGTTTAATTTTTCAAGGCAGTGCATGAGCAATTATTCCCTATCCTAAATAGGCCATTTTCTTAATGCTGAGTTTTTAATGCCATGGCAGTAATTAGTATTTCACCAAAAAGACCCAACAAAAAACAAACTTAGTAATTGATTTTTGGGGGGGAGAATTGCTCCTTTTCCTCTCAAAACTGCAGAAGTGCTGGGTATGAAAGTCTAGGGAGGTTCAGGCTTGACACAAGGAAAAAATTCTTCACAGAAAGGGTCATTGGGTGCTGGCAGAGGCTGCCCCGGGAGGGGGTCGACTCGCCTTCCCTGAAGGGGTTTAAGGGACGGGTGGACGAGGGCCTGAGGCACATCGTTTATCGTTTGATAGGAATGGTTGGACTCAATGATCTGGTCGGTCTCTTCCAACCTGGTTATTCTATGATTCTATTCTATGATTTCAAGCTAGAAAGGCTTTTACTGAAGGCACCTGTGAAGCATCGCTGTGTGTTTCTGAAGAGCAGCTCAAGCAACAGCCAGTTGCGTTGCTTATAATGACTTTCAGTCTGATCTGTGTCCTTGACTGTGTTATGTTCAAACAGGGTAATTTGGGACAATTTCAACATAGTTCTCCATCAGCAGTTATCAGAAATGCTGCTAAAGGTTTACCACAGAGATCTTTTCAATATACAAGATATTTAATACACGCTCTATATGGCTGTGTTGGCCCGTTGCCATGTGATCACTTTTCTTCCTCAGTTTTTCGTGGCCACATAAACGCTCCGCATGGATCTAGAAGAGCACTTCTCCAGTTACGGTAAATTTAGGGTAACCAAATACAGAGAAAGGAAGATGTGCTCAGTAACAGAGTGTATCCTCAGCAGAGCTCGTCTTACAGGGTGCGTGTCCTCTGCATTGTATTAAGTCACGGGGCATCGTTTGTTTTAGTCATCTAGTCTGATAATAACCTAACTGCCTGATCTCCCACTCTCCTTTGATGGTCCTCGAACCCGATTGTTGTCTTGAAAATATAGATACATAGAAATCTAGTGTCAGTTTCTAAAAACCGAAACATCTCATCAAAGTTTTGCTTTTTGTGGCTCTGTGCAGAAAATGGAATGTGTACCTGTGGGGATGTTTGTTTATCTAGAAAATAACTAGCAAATTTTTCTTAATCTATTTTCCACGATGTATTTTGTACATCTGTACTATTCCACGTTAATAACTGATGTGAGTCAACTGGTTGTTCAGGTTAGATTTGCATTCTGATCCAAAGATTACAGGTGGCTGAATTATCCCTTAAGCTTCCTAGCCTTGTGAATCTATTAAGCCTTAATTAAAGAAGCGTCTTAGGAAAAAAAATAATCAGACCATTTGTATCTAAAGAAGATGCACATTGGTCATTTGTTTGTTAACTGCATAAAAATTATTATTTAATGGAAATTTTAATCACAGCAAGCTTATAGATAGACATATATTAAATGCATTAATCTTTCTATAAGGTTATTCACAATGTATAAGGTTACTCCTCTGAAAAGACTGCTTCAGATTGCTTTCCGGTAATGCTAATACCCATTAAAAAGATGAATATATATGTGTGTAAGTCAATCATAAGGTATTAAAGAGGTGTAGCAACTTAAGCTTCTTTTCTTCTTGGCAGGTCACTTTGAGAAATGTCCTAGTTCAATTAAAATATTTTTTCCATTTCCTAGGAGTAGATTCAGATATGCTCTGTCTGTTCTCTATCTTATCTTCACTGTCAGGATTTAAAACAAACCCGAGTGATATATCAGGGGGATAGTCCAGCTTGCTTCGGACTCTGAGCAGGTTCAAATTAAGAGTGTGTATATGTGTATGTGCCTGCGGGTTCATCACGCAGGTCCAGGTTGGATATTGGGCCATACAGAGGCATAAGAGTCTGTTTACAATTTTATTTTTTAAGTGGAATAAACTTGATTTTGTGTTCTCTGAACATCTGTTCCTCCACTTCCACTTTCAGAATGCTACAGTAGGGAGTGGAATCCACATAAACTAGAGGGGAATGCAAAAGAGAACCAAGTGGGGTAGATTTTTTTCCAGCTTAGATTGGTGATACGATGAAATGAATGTTCAGAGAAATTATCATCCTCTAGGCTACTGTCACATATTGCAATATGACATGTAAATGACTGAAAATATTTTAAGTACTTTAGAACAGTAGCATACAACTTAAATATCCATACAGTATGCTCAGAATGACTTAGTTCTACTTTAAATGCTCTGTATTGGTCATTATTTTGTTATTAATAATAAAGCTCGTGCAGATTTTAGGCGTGTTTGTGTGTATTTATGNTTTTTGGGGGGGAGAATTGCTCCTTTTCCTCTCAAAACTGCAGAAGTGCTGGGTGTGAAAGTCTAGGGAGGTTCAGGCTTGACACAAGGAAAAAATTCCCAGAAAGGGTCATTGGGTGCTGGCAGAGGCTGCCCAGGGAGGGGGTCGACTCGCCTTCCCTGAAGGGGTTTAAGGGACGGGTGGACGAGGTGCTGAGGGACATGGTTTAGTGTTTGATAGGAATGGTTGGACTCAATGATCTGGTGGGTCTCTTCCAACCTGGTTATTCTATGATTCTATTCTATGATTTCAAGCTAGAAAGGCTTTTACTGAAGGCACCTGTGAAGCATCGCTGTGTGTTTCTGAAGAGCAGCTCAAGCAACAGCCAGTTGCGTTGCTTATAATGACTTTCAGTCTGATCTGTGTCCTTGACTGTGTTATGTTCAAACAGGGTAATTTGGGACAATTTCAACATAGTTCTCCATCAGCAGTTATCAGAAATGCTACTAAAGGTTTACCACAGAGATCTTTTCAATATACAAGATATTTAATACACGCTCTATATGGCTGTGTTGGCCCGTTGCCATGTGATCACTTTTCTTCCTCAGTTTTTCGTGGCCACATAAACGCTCCGCATGGATCTAGAAGAGCACTTCTCCAGTTACGGTAAATTTAGGGTAACCAAATACAGAGAAAGGAAGATGTGCTCAGTAACAGAGTGTATCCTCAGCAGAGCTCATCTTACAGGGTGTGTGTCCTCTGCATTGTATTAAGTCACGGGGCATCGTTTGTTTTAGTCATCTAGTCTGATAATAACCTAACTGCCTGATCTCCCGCTCTCCTTTGATGGTCCTCGAACCCGATTGTTGTCTTGAAAATATAGATACATAGAAATCTAGTGGCAGTTTCTAAAAACCGAAACATCTCATCAAAGTTTTGCTTTTTGTGGCTCTGTGCAGAAAATGGAATGTGTACCTGTGGGGATGTTTGTTTATCTAGAAAATAACTAGCAAATTTTTCTTAATCTATTTTCCACGATGTATTTTGTACATCTGTACTATTCCACGTTAATAACTGATGTGAGTCAACTGGTTGTTCAGGTTAGATTTGCATTCTGATCCAAAGATTACAGGTGGCTGAATTATCCCTTAAGCTTCCTAGCCTTGTGAATCTATTAAGCCTTAATTAAAGAAGCGTCTTAGGAAAAAAAATAATCAGACCATTTGTATCTAAAGAAGATGCACATTGGTCATTTGTTTGTTAACTGCATAAAAATTATTATTTAATGGAAATTTTAATCACAGCAAGCTTATAGATAGACATATATTAAATGCATTAATCTTTCTATAAGGTTATTCACAATGTATAAGGTTACTCCTCTGAAAAGACTGCTTCAGATTGCTTTCCGGTAATGCTAATACCCATTAAAAAGATGAATATATATGTGTGTAAGTCAATCATAAGGTATTAAAGAGGTGTAGCAACTTAAGCTTCTTTTCTTCTTGGCAGGTCACTTTGAGAAATGTCCTAGTTCAATTAAAATATTTTTTCCATTTCCTAGGAGTAGATTCAGATATGCTCTGTCTGTTCTCTATCTTATCTTCACTGTCAGGATTTAAAACAAACCCGAGTGATATATCAGGGGGATAGTCCAGCTTGCTTCGGACTCTGAGCAGGTTCAAATTAAGAGTGTGTATATGTGTATGTGCCTGCGGGTTCATCACGCAGGTCCAGGTTGGATATTGGGCCATACAGAGGCATAAGAGTCTGTTTACAATTTTATTTTTTAAGTGGAATAAACTTGATTTTGTGTTCTCTGAACATCTGTTCCTCCACTTCCACTTTCAGAATGCTACAGTAGGGAGTGGAATCCACATAAACTAGAGGGGAATGCAAAAGAGAACCAAGTGGGGTAGATTTTTTCCAGCTTAGATTGGTGATACTGTGAAATGAATGTTCAGAGAAATTATCATCCTCTAGGCTACTGTCACATATTGCAATATGACACGTAAATGACTGAAAATATTTTAAGTACTTTAGAACAGTAGCATACAACTTAAATATCCATACAGTATTCTCAGAATGACTTAGTTCTGCTTTAAATGCTCTGTATTGGTCATTATTTTGTTATTAATAGTAAAGCTCGTGCAGATTTTAGGCGTGTTTGTGTGTATTTGTGGTATGTTGCTTCTTTAAATGGAAAATGCTTAGATTCAGGCTTAGCACCGCTCAAAAATTATTTCGGGATAGCATACATATCAATTGATTGATGAAAAGATGGTAAATAACGCTCACAGGTTATATTACTTGTAGACTAGTATCTGAATGCCAAGTGACCTTTCTAAACCAGCCTGCTCACTAATTCCCTTGCTAGGTAATGTCAACAAGCGTGTGACACTGATTTACTGACTCTCAGGTTTTCTCTTTTCTGTCACTTTTCTTATCGAATACAAAAATCGTTCCTCATCGTTTACCAGCCATCTACCGTCTTAGGAAAAATCAGCCTATTAAGGCAACAATATGCAAACAATATTTGACTTGCCATGCATGTGGCTATTGCTTTGGTTCTCAGTATGGTTAATTAGGTGATTTTAATATAGTTTGTGACACCAAAACAAAAAAAAATTCTCCATTGGTCCAACAACAGTTGTATGCTCTCAACACGTTAGCTAGATGCTTCTTTTTGAAATCATAGAATCAGAATAACCAGGTTGGAAGGGACCCACCAGATCGTCGAGTCCAGCCATAAACGAAATGGCTCAATGAAGTCTGCTGAAGTGGATCCTACTTCACATGGAGCCAAAACAGCTCACACCGAAGGAACCTCTGCTCGTCTCATCCAGAAATATAAAACTTCTAGTAGTTGTTCTTCAGGATTCAGGGATGGCATCTGGTAATTCCTGCAGCTCATAGGAGGCAAAACTTCTGTTCCTATCCACTCTCAAGTTCATGTTAAATTCTTTTGGGTCAAAAAAAAAAAAAAAATATTACAGATATTTGTAAAACAGAAAACTCAGTATAGTTTTCCTTTTTTTTTTTTCTTCTTTTTTTCCCCCCATTTCTTCCTCCCTCCACCCCCCAACCCAAAGTTTTATTTTGCTAACACACAACCAGCATGAGCTGCTTTCAGGTTTTCCTACAGAGTGAAGTTGTCCCTCTGCTAGGGAATCTGAGGACTCTCTGTGTTGGACTCAACGGTTCAAAAGAGCAATTGGGCACAACAAACCAAAGAAAATCTTAGAAGCTCACCTGCTTTCGAGCTTCTCTGAGATTAGTTACTACCACAGCTTGCCGACTCCGTTAATGCAAATCGCCTTGTGTTGTGCTGATCAAACAGAGCTTTGTGTATGACTTGTTTTACCTCTCAGCTCGTTAAGTTAGTTGATCTGTTTTGGAGTCAGAGAATGTTAAAGCAGGGGAAAATTTTGATCCAATCAACCTTGCATGGAAACAACTGCCTGTTTGCCATCTGCAGTGGGCATTGATCCCTGGCTTGTTTGTGCCTCGCATTTGTTCCGCATGAGTAAGCACATTAGCCTTTTCATTTCATTCGTTAGTTAGTCCTTGATTGGTGTTTCCTAGTTTCTGTCAAATATGCTGCTACTCCTTTATTCATTTTGTCTTGATTCTGTGTTTTTCCTTTTGCTTCAGTAGACAGAAAATTAACAGTTGACCACACAGCGGTCCTTTTATTTCTTTTCCGTACAGAACTGGGTAACAAATGTACTTTTCTAATGTCGGCGCGTCTGATGTGGGACGAAATATGAATGGTCGGCCTGCCTAAACTTGAGAGAGTTGTTATTTTAGAACAGGTGGCAGGCTTTGTGCACAAGAGTGGTGGCTCATGATTTACTCTCAGCTTTATTTCATCTGTCTGCAAGAAGTGCGGGATCACCTGGGTANTTGAGGCCATTCCCCCTCGTCCCCAGTTCATTTACTAGGGCTTCTGCTGTCATTTCTTTTAGGATATTAAAATGTTAAATGGCAAGTCTATTCTTAAAGATAATAGAAAAATAAATATTGGTGTGGTGTGCGTAAAGCAACAAACTGTGTACATCTTTATGGTTGGACTCGATGATCCGATGGGTCTCTTCCAACCTGGTTATTCTATGTTTCTGTGATAATAAGGTCATGAAGAGAAGGGAATATTTCAGTGGAGCCAGTATATTTAGTGATGCCACTAAATTATTTTATTTGATCGGTCTTCACAGGTTTTTCCCTAAAAACTCTGTGCTGTGCTACATCCTTATGTAGGTAGAGTTTATGTGAAATGCTAGGGCTTATTTACTGGTTTCGGTTCGTAATCTCCAAAGTTTATGTAGATGTTATCAATATATATGAAAAATCTTTGATGTGGTATTAAAGCTCATACATGTATTTTTTCAAAGTACTAGTAAGCCAAATCTTAGCATTGGACCTGTCTAATTGGACCTGTCAGCTTAAGTCATATTCATAAAGAATTGCAGCCGTGTTTGGAGTTGGTGGGTGCCTGTGTGCCCGCACAAAATATTTCTTATTTAAGATCTAAATTAACATCGGTTGGTTAAAGAAAAATTAGTTTGAACAAAATATTTTAATCGTGTTTGGAATCTGAAATGTAACTTAAGTAAATTATTTAGTTTTGGGGGTTTTTTCCCCCCCCCAAATACTGATTTGGGGGTAAAATAATTTCAAATGTTGCTGGATTTAGACTTCATACTGAATTTAATACTTCTCTCAAATTCTTATCTGTTTTCTATCCATAGTCTTTTATGTTTGTAAATAATGTACTTTTTCATGTATGATAGTTGATTATAGTGATAATTACATCTGTAGTTTTTGTCAAAATCCATTTGCATGGGAACTGGAAGTAATTTAAATTTCTTACTAACTAAACCACCTCTTCTGGTATTTGTGTTCTTATATAAGCAGCATTTTAAAACATAATTATAAAAAATTGATCAAAATGGATTTCTCCGTGTTTACTATCTCCTGCAAGAATGAAGACTTGGTAGTTTTCCATACTCTCATATCCCATTTAGTGCTTATGTTAAAAGATGAAAAAAAAAATTTACTTTCTTAATTCTCAGTATTTTTTTTATTAATGAATATATGAAATAAATATTACATGATCTGGAATAACGTTGTTGTCATACCTACAAAGGAGATAAAAGAATGCTGTGAAAACCAATTTTAGCACATTTATTTTCAGCAAAATAGTCAATTTTCAGCATCTCCCACCACAGTGATTTGATTCTTTGTAAATGTTACACACGTGCATGTGTTTCAGACAGCTATTTCATTTCACATGTGTATTATTTAAATGTATTATTGGCCTAATTTATTACATTTTAAAATATTTTTATAAACTGTTTGATTTAATTAACAAGTCTCTTTTTGGTATTAAAAATCATTTACCCCCCCAGGGTTTCGTAGCCTGGTATATAGCAAATGGAGCATGTTCTGGCAGTAATTCCTGTTTTCTGCTAAATTTTAGAGAAAGCTCTCGACGGTCACGTGCAGATATCAAGCTGTATAAAGTATTCTGCTGAATTTATCAGTTGTCTTTACTGAAGGAATACGTTTCATAGAATTTATTTAGTATTCCAGCAAGAAAGAGCTGGATGAAAGGTCTCATTGTGAACCTTCACCAGGTTTCGTCACGGGATGATATTTGCTGTGTTGAGGTGGAAGACACTTTCAATAAATGAAACCCTCCTGTCTGATTTGCAAAAAGGAATAATGGAGACTGGAACAAGTTCAATGAGTTATTAAGTCGAGCTCTATCCCATTCTTGGAACAGGGTACCTGGGGGCTTGCTAAGTGATACGAGTGTCACTCTTGTTGAAGATAACAGTTCACCAAGCACCTTACAAATGAGAAGCCTTGTTTACAGTTTTGATCTTCTGTTTTGCAGTCTTCCTGACGTGGCTGATTTGTGGTTTTCTTTTTCCTGTCAGGATGCTTCAATTGCCCACAGATTCCATATCATGAGAGAAAAACATCCAGAGAAGTTCAACAGTAGGTAAGAATCCAACCATTTTTCATATGAAGAGATTATTTCCATGTTAGTCTGGTACGTTCCGTGAGGGGTTGATTTTTGCACTTTCTTTAAAATATTGATTCGTAGAAAAGAGAGGAAATCTGTGCGCTTTATATCAAGTATATGCTCCCAGACTGCTTCTAGTGTGACTGTTGTATATCTGGTATTTCAACTGAAACGAATGGCATTATAAATAAACACGCAAAATGTTTGACTTGTAAGACTAGCGCGGACAAGACGATGCCTCGTGGTATCTGAGGATTCCTGAATTGACACTTTGCCATTAGGCGCTGAGGAACACTTATTAGACAGCTGCAGATGGTGATCCGTATGTTTCATTCCCACACGCGCACTGATGCGTTGACAGGGGCTCTTCCATATATACTCTTAGGAAGGGCAAGTGAATGCCATTTTACACAGAGATGCTTTTATCATTAAACAGATTTGGATATGTGAAAAAAGTCAGGAATGAGACTACATCTGTTCCTTGCATTGCTTTTTGAATTTGCAATGTTATCTCGGAGCTTTTCTGGAGATTGAAAATGTATTACGCCGTGTCCTGTAAATTCACCTTCTTTCAAGATCTGGTTTGTTGAAAAGATAAAATTCATAATCGCAGCGTGGTTTGGGTTGGAAAGGACCTTAACGATCATCTGGTTCCAGCCAGGGGCACCTCCCACTGAACCGGGTTGCTCGAAGCCCATAACGCGATGCTTGTGTTTGTCTCTTATACAGGTAATTCAGCATGTAGGTTTTGATGGGTAAAAATAGCAACATTTCAGAAACTTTAATTAACGTTTAAAGGAACATGGGGAGAGGAAAGTAAGATACAAAGTTACTGAGAATAAACAGGAGTATCTAGAAATAATTATCAACACCAATGTGTTGGGATTGTGAACCTACCCATAGACTTTCTTTAGTTTTCCATGGGAGAGACCTGGAAAGTCCAGTGTAGTTGCAAACCTTCAGAGACCTCAAGATGATAAAATACGCTGTTTGTTCTGGTGTCTTCGAGCTGTACAGAATGATGTTTGAGTATTTTTAATATTCTCTAGCTTCTTACTGTTTTCATGTTGGAAGTACAGATTTAACATTTAGCATTTAACATTTAATAGTCAGATTTGAAGGGTTTTTTCCTGAAATAATTCTGTTTATAACCTGTGCAATGGCATACTTTGAACCTGAGGGTATGTTTCTTGTTAAGTTCTGCGGTAAACATTTATTTTCTATGACCTCCACTTCCTAATTCTGATGCTGCTCATTCTGAAAGAATTCTACTACAAAAAGATCTGAACTCAAGCCTGATCTGTGCATCCCACTGTATTATACTCGTTCAGCCAGCAGGACTGGAGATATTGGACATTTAGCAAACGCAGGTAGTCTGGGCCCTGAAAATGAAGCTAGTTTATCAGTGGTCTTTCTGCATATTTTCAGCAGTTGGCAATTATAATTTATAAAAAGCTCAGTTAATAGCATGAGTTTCAGTTCAGATTTCGTGTCACAATAAATCATACGCCATTAATAACATCTGCTAGCAGACTCACCTTGAAAGTCATCTATATTTTAAGGAACCTGATGTTTCTAACATTATCTTAAGGAAATTAATTGCAAAAATATATCGTTCCAGTCCCTACGTGCTTTGGTGCTGTGGTGCTGAAGGAACCTGTGAAAATCGCTGATTCTCTGGGTACTGAGAGACTATTCAGAAAATTACGAGTTTCTGAAAAAAAGAAACGTAAAGACTTGAGCAAAGTGTTGTAATAGATGCTGATGTTTTAAAATGTTTCTTCCTTTGTGTAGTCAGAAGACAATAGGGATTTCTATTTATGCTGAGTAGAATTTTCCAAATGATTTTCGTTCACAAATAGTTTGTTCCACTGACGTTTATTTGCATGTGGCAACACACCAGAATAAGTTGCAACAGCATTTTCCTGCCGTGTGCGAAAATAAAGCCCTTTTTTAGATGTCTGCTAAACCACAAGACTTAATTCCCCAGAGTGCAAAATTTTCTGTGCGATCAGAATGATTTAGGATCAGCGAGTCCAACTCCTCAGTTTCGTAGTGTGCTCCGTGGTTAATAGCACTTACTCACTTGAAAATCCTACATTGTCACATGTGGGTATCTCTTGTGATTTAAAAAATTCATTCTTTTTTGGTTTTATGTCGGTTTCCTCCTGCCTGATTTCCTGAGGTTGGGAGTTCCCACAGCTGTCATTCAGTTCTGTGAAGCAGGTCCTTGAGCTAAGATTCTGCTCTGAAATTGTAAAAATTTCCACAATGAAGAGAAATTGTATATAATATGCAGAGATCTTGCGAAACCCAGTGGTTGCTTCAGTGAAGTAAGTTAGGTTAAGTTTGGAGTTGGAGAACCTTTTGCTTTAAATCTTGTCAGTGACCCTCAGAATCCTAAAGACATTTCTTGATGCTCTGATCCCAAGTTTCACGTGTAAAGAGACCATTCCGTTAGGGAAACTCCTGACATGTTGTACCCGTGTGTGAAATAAGAATCTTTCTGTATTTGTTTGCCTTCACAAAATTAATGTAAGATCATATCACAGAGCTCAGAAGGACTTTTTAACGATTAGCAGCCAATGTTATAGAATGCTTTGGAAGTAGGTGACTAATTAATTAGAACTCTGACATGTTTGGAAACTGTGCAGCGTTCATAGATTTTGGACACAAAGACAGTATTACTGACTTACTAAAAATAGAAAGAACTAAATCAAAGTGTGGATTTCTAAATTACATAGACATGCTTAGACCTTTGGGTCTTTTGAAAATTTAGTATTAAGTATGTGTAAATAATCTTGAATTAAAAATCCACATTATCTGCTGTTTCTTATATCTTCACGTGACAGATGCTTCCTTGTGGCTTTTCTTTTCGATGAAGCACCTGTTTGTTTCAGTTTCTTATAAAATTGAAATCAAATCCCTTTGTCCAAAGGGTCTTCTGTTTTCAGAACCTTAAATTTCCCTGAAAAAATAGCTTAATACGTGCTTTAATCACTTGAAAGTGTTGTATTTGCAAACTGCAGCGTGGAAAGGCTCCATATTGTTTTCCAAATAAGGCTCTGCTTAAACGTCTAACAGTGATTTAAAAATATTCATTACTTGTGCTTAAAAATGGATCCGCAGAAGGATTTTTCTTCTGGTGATGGTCAAATAGAAAAGAAGGGAAGCGAGAACATGGTAGCACCCCTACCTCTGTCAAAAGAACGAATACTAATATGCCGTTTTAAGTAATTGTGTCTTATGATCATTAGCACTCGTTATCAGAAACCTGCACTGACATTGCATTAAGATTTAAATGTGTTCTTAAAACGTGGAATCTCAGCTGTCACATTACCCATTCCACAGGTCTGCGGCGCAAAGAGCCCCGTGCTTGAAAAAAGCAGAGTTCACTTCCCAGCATCTCCTGCTTAAGAGTAGGGTCAGGTTGTCTGGTTTCGGGGTAAAACGGCTGAGTTAACCCCAGAGGGGAGAAAACTTGCAAAAGGCAGCGTTTCAGGTACCAGCATCGTTACACAAGGGCTGAGCGATGAAATAACGAGTCAGTCAGGCCTAAATGCCCTGCAGGGAGACCTGTGTAAACATCAGAGCCTCAGTGCTGGGAAGAACAGAGAGTTATGTGACTGGAATATACACGGGGAAACAAAGGATACTCTCGGTAAAAAATAATTCCAGTTGATATTAACTAGCAGAAAAATAGTATTCAGCTAAGTTAGACATCCAGATTTAACTCTCTGGCACCCCATAGCATCGAAGATATTTCTTAGTCTCACCAAAAGTAGGATTTCAAAGTTGCATTTTACAATCTCAAGCACGTCATCCTCGAGACTTTCAGACATCAATATTTTCATCCTTACGGAGAAGCCCTAAAGCAGGAAATGTTCCTGTTCCTGGTAACTCAATTGATATAATGTTCCTGACCACGTACTTTTGAGATTCCCTCTCAACTTGCTTAATTGTGCGTTTGGTTTGTGCCAATATCTATGTGCTTAACCTCTAAGGAAATTTTTAAGTGAGAGAAAATACTGATTTATTTTCTGCAAGTGATCTCCAGAATAAGTGTTCTTTTAATGAATATGAGTGAAGGGAATTACACTTTTGTTTTGACCCGTGTGTTACACGACACTGGTTTAATCTGAAAAGGCCACAAAAAGAAAAGGTTGGAGAAATGGCTGGTAAATGAATTTCTAGCGAGTTCTTCCATGTGTGCCAACTTGACTAACGCAGCAGACAATGCAATTACCATAGCATCATATCTTGACTGTCATTAAAAAAAAAATTAAAAAAATTCCTGTAATGAAAACACTGCTACTGTTCTCCAAGCTTTGTTGTACAAGTTTTCTAATCCAACCTGGCAGCTACGAAACCAGAACACTGGTTTCCCACTTGAATATTGGAGTTTCCCCAAATCGGTTGCTGTTGAAAGCAAGGACGACGTCCAGTTTGGTGAGTGAGATTCAAATCATCAGTGTAAACTTTCTTGGTTTCTTTTGCATAAGATGTCCTCAGTTCAAAAGCAAAATAATTTGTCAGGGGTGAATAAATAGTTTGGTTTTCAAATCATAGAATCACAGAATCACCAGGTTGGAAGAGACCCACCGGATCTTTGAGTCCAACCGTTCCCATCAATGTGCTTAGTCTTGTTTTGAACTTGGGTTATTTTAGTTTTGAATTGAAAAGTTGGACTGTTTCATTTTGGATAGAACAAAACTATGTGGTATTTTCTGTGCTTTTCCAGTTTTTCACTTTAAGTGAAATCTCTTGAGTTGACTCACAACTGCAGATTTGCAGTGAGCGTGCTGGTCATCAACACAAAATTCCTAACTTGAATTGCAGACACTGCAGTCTCTTTCCTTCAACCTCTCCTCCCTTCCTGGTTGTGAAAATGCTTAGAAAGAAGCCGCTGGCCCCACAGAGAGAGCAGATTGCAAACATCTGTTACCTGTCCCGTTGAACCCACGGGTTCTTCTCATGAAAAGGATAAGACTCCAGGGAAGAAACCTCTGAGCTCAGGAGGTGTTACTGCCATCACAGCATCAGAAGAAGCAGCACAAGGTGAAAATATTTGTGGGTGTGAAATGTTTTCACATGAGTGAAAATGGCTTGTAGTTATTTTAACTAGCTCTTGGTTATAAAGATTTTAGACAGAAAGAGGGAAAAAAAAAAGAAGAATCAACATATCAACATGTTTTTTTTGGTCAGACTTCAAACATGTAGCAGCTTGTCTTTAGAAAAAAATGCTTGAGGTATGTAACGTGGGCTTGAGTTTAGTGAGCTAGGAAAAAGGGAGATACAGGGGGAATCATGCTGGTTCAGCTTCTGTCTGTTGTCTACAGAACAAAGTGAAATGAGAGCAATCTGCGTCTGCAGTGTCTGATAAAAGGTCTCTTATTCTTATAATTTCTCTAGAATCCATTAATGGGCGAAGGCCCCGTGCTTGAGAGACTTCTGTTCTCTTAAACATTTGTAGTTGCTGTCTGGGAGGCTGTTGTGGTTAGGGAAGGGTTCAGACTAGAGGCAGTGTGCGACGTAAACTGTCTTCTAAGTAGAGACCCCTAACTCCTGCTGGCCCTCTGTGATTTCAAAGTCCATCTCTGCAAGCAGGGTGGTGTATCAAACCCTAAGCAGAGCAGGAAATTAACGTTTGTGTTCTCAGGGTCCTCAGCTATCGAATTCATTGCTGGAGAAGTAAAATGAGGTCAGGTTTTGTGCTGGTATTATGGTATGGGGCTGTCTTTTCACTGGGCACTTGTGTCAGAGGGGGTTGCTGTGAGCCCTCGCCATTCTGCGTTTTTAAAAACAGGCTGATAACTGAAATACCTCCTGTTCGTATTGACAAGGTAGGAAAATATTTTTTTTCCCTTTAAGGAAATGTATGTGTGCTAAAGATATGTAGATGCACAGTTGTTAAAGAAGCTGTTGATTTAGAAAATACCGAGTGAAATGTCCGGCCGTGTTAAATGGGGAAAATCATTGCATGGTCTGGGAGAAAGGATTTTTTAACAGGGAGCACAACCAGAAAGAGGAATTTGCCTGAAACGCCTTCTGCAGGTAACAAACTGTTGATTCACAACAGGTTTATCCATATGCTACAGGCCAAGGGCAATAAAATCTAATTTTCTCCAGCTGATGTCAGGCTGGTAAAGGTATTTATTGAAGATGATGTTTCATTACTCGGCGCAGGTCATTGAACCTTTCCTATGGATTGATGTGCCCACTGGATGTTCTACACATTCTTCAATTAATTCGAGCAACTGCCTTTTATTACAATACGCTGGAGTCCCAACCTCACCCTATAGGAATTAAATCTGTCTCTTCCACTGTTCAGTAACACCATTTGAAATAACAGTTAGCACAAGGATAGAAAAATCCCTCTGACTCCTTTCATTTGGAGTAAATCCACATGTGACTGGAGTCCATAATAGAATCATAGAATCACCAGGTTGGAAGAGACCCACCGGATCATCGAGTCCAACCATTCCTATCAAATATTTCCTATCAAATATTTCCTATATCAAATATCAAACATTTCATATCTAGAGATGAGAAACACTGTCACAAAACTACTAAACTCCAGCTTGCTGTTTATTACCTGCTGATAAAACACCATCAGGTATCTCTATACAAACAAATAGGGGTATCTTCCCTGATTTTCATGAGCGCACACCGAATAAAATAAAATTATTTTTTATCAAATATTCCTTGCGACAAAGTAAATTTGGAGATGATTTTTTAAACTTCATTTTGGTGCAATTAATCTGAAAATCTCTGAAGTAAACGGCAAATCTTTGCATAAATTTCATGTGGATATATTTCATGTTTTCAACAGATGCTGGGCTTTATAAACAGTTAAGTAGCAGCCATTTCTAATATATGTTGCAAAACCAAGAAAACCTTCTTCCAAACTCCCGTCAAGCTTCCTAAGTGGCCACAGCACACTTACATAGGATATTATTGACAATATCCAAACCATTAAAAGCAATGAAATGAATTGTTAAGGAATAAGTTTTATGCTTCCTATTTAATAAACATAAACACATTATTCTTTAGTGCAAAGAAATTAAACTTTAATCATGACATGAAAACCTTTCCTCAGAACTGTGGGTACTTTATGGAGCTTTTCTTTAATCCTTTTAATTCCAGTAATTAAGCTCCTATTTTTAGAGAGTATTGTTATCCAGGCATATACTGCCTTACCCATCGATAATGAGGGGAGCCCACGTACCCCTTTCTTGCAGCGTGGGCTGACGTTACGGACAGCGTGTGCCTTCACTTGCCTCGTGCCTTAAGTCATGAGAGATTGGATCCTAGATTTGCTTCAGATCCAGGATCTTATCACTAATACATCCCAGGCTTCTAGCTCTACATTCTGCAAATTGGTTTGTGTCATATTACGGAGAATTAGTAAATGAGAAATAATTTAAAAAAAAAAAAATTAGCCACTCCTCCTATACCAAATTTTTGTACTGCTGTTCAAAATTGGTTTTTAATAGATTATCTGAAACGTCATCCTTTCAACCAATCTGCCAGCCCCTGATTAAATAGCCTGTAGTTCTTATCTTTGCTAATTATATAACTGAAGTGATTCTAAGTACTTAATGTTTCTAATAAAGAGCCTCTGTCAACATCTCCATCACTTCAGATAACGTTTTCCATTTTCCTCTTTATTCTGTTTGAATGTAGTTTGTCTGGCTTGCATCTATGTATTTTCATGTGGATAATCAGGCTGCTCTCTGGCTTTTATTTCAAGTCTCTTACTTTATTTGCAATGGTTTACATAGCCCTTTCTCAGAAATGTGCAAATCTAGAAGTATTTCCAGGCTTAGAGTATGTAGCGAAGTCTAATTTGTGTACCTTGCAAAATAAGATCAATCCTGTGGGTATCTCTCAGGTGAAGTTCTTATTGGCTCCTGATGTATATCTTCATTTTATTAATACAGAATGTGTTCTTCCAATCAAAATACATTTCAAATACTATTTTTAATAACATAGAGCAAATTATGTTACGCATTTATTTGATAATTGTATGACAGTACTTGCTCTTTAAACTGCATTTTTGCTGACGTTGCCTTCAGAATAATTCTGGGATTTAGTGTTACTAGTTAAATGGTAGCTACCGATTCTTCTAATTTCACCTCATAAGAATGTTACTTTGTAATCAAAACTGAGAAGTATTTATCTTAGTATTGTATTTCCTTAGTGTCAATGTAGCCAATTTATATTTTAGATTTTTATATTTAATTGTATTTTCGTTTATTTTTGTTGTTGTTTCTTTTTACGTGTACCCAAAAATGTGGATTTTTTTTCCGCTTTCTTTGTGCGTGTATGTGTTTGTGAAACCATTCCACGTTTTAAAATGGATTATCAGAAAAAAAAGTACAAAACAAAAAAAAACATCACCAGAGAAATATATTGGCTGCCTTGGTGATTTAAAGGAAATGGGTGTTACTTCTGATCTGTGACACTTGAAGCGATATTGGATTGGGTGGAAGGGTTCAGATCGACATCAGGATCATAAGGTATGTGACAGATTGTTTGCTAAAAAATCAGAATACCCCCCTGTTCCAGCTTGAGAAGGACTCTCTGGGGAAACTGCCAAGACAGGGTAGAAGACAGGCAGAGAAACTTGTAGGGAACAATATGATTTTAATGAACAGTAATTACAGAATTCTCAGTTCATTTACTGATCGGTGACTTCAAGGGTGAGACAAATACGGTGAGTTGGCGTGACGTGGCGTAGCCTAGTTCATAATATAAAAAGAAGAATATCATTGGGCATGAAAGCTGTTACCAAGTAATTGCTTGGAATTTATTAGGCTTGGGAAGTTTTCAAATTAATATCCAGTTTCATTCGCTGGAAGCATGCTTAGTTACGCCAACAATTAATATTGTTCCTTAGGTTAAGAAATCAATACAGTGTTTTAACATCATACTTAATTTACGTTAAATCGTTTTCCCGATGTCCCTAGAATTCAGGACAAGGTTGTCATTTGAATCCATGTGACATAGGTAGGTATGGTGGAAGCTGCCTCGGATTTTGAGTTAATCGTCCGAGAAAGAGGTCGCCTGTTAGATTTGCCACTTTTTGTTCAAATTAGACTTCAGGAACAGCTGCAAGTAGCGTAGCTTCTTGGTCCTTGAGATTTTTTTTAATAAAAGTTTGTCCATAGGAGTAACAGCGAGGTCTGTTAACCTTTCTCACAGCATGCTATTTTTGAGCCAATTATAAAGATGTCTAAAGGCACTGAGTGCTCTTTGGAACACTAACTTGTGATTTGGGAGTATAATGGCCAACTGAAGAACTTTCTCTGTGGTTAGAATATTTGTGCTCACAATATTACAAACAAAGCCAGCATTGATTTTCTTTTTTTTTATGGGCTAAAATGGGCTTGGATGATTTTCTTTTGGTTGTGCTGATATATTAATAACTACAGTGGCAGCAGACGTAGCAGAAGATTCTTAAGTTATTTGGATTTTGAAAGTAAAGCCTTGAAGACTGTCGATCTAGTTCTTTATCAAGATTTTTTTTGATGTTCAGAGAAAGAAAAAGCGTGTTAATCACAGGCATATGTTCTTGTTACTGGTATGAGACAGCTGACAACTTACTGAATGAAATCATAGAATCATGGAATCATAGAACAGTTTGGGTTGGAAGGGACTTAAAGATCATCTAGTCCCAACCCCCCTGCCATGGGCTGGGAGATCCCACTATCTCAGGCTGCTCAAAGCCCCATCAGCGCTGGCTTTGAGCATCCCCAGGGATGGAGCATCCGCAAGATCCCGGGGAAGCTGTTCCAGTGTCTCACCGCTCTCATAGTGAAAGAATTCTTCCTTGTGTCTATTCTAAATCTCCCCCTCTCCAGTTTATACCCACTGCCCATGTCTTTTCACTACAAGCCTTTGTAAACAGTCCCTCGCACACCTCCAATTTGTTTAGCTGCTTTGGTTTCATAGAGAATTGCGGTATGAATTCTGCGATAGTGATTTGGAAACATACATTTAATTGCCAAATTTTTGTGGATTGACCTAATTAAGCAGAGCCCATGCTTCAAGAAACTTTGCAGCAGCAGAACTGCACAGCAAACGTGCCGCTGCAGCCACGGGGCTATTTTTATACCAGCTTCATAGTGGGAGCGCTCAGCCAGGGAGAGGGAGATCAGGGTTCAGTGCTCTGCTTCTGACAAGGAGCAATCAGATGCACTCTCCTACTTACTTGGAAAGCGTCTTAATCACTGAACAATAAAATAGCAGCTGGACTGCAGTGCAACTACAAATGCCATAGTTTGCAATTACAGCGGAAATGCAGAAAACGAGTAAGCGGGGTGGGGGGGGATTCGACTCTGTCATCAGGTTGCCAGGGCCCTAACCTTGTGAAGAGGTATTTTTGTGTTATTTAAAGTTTGGTAAGAGACTTAAGTTTTTAATTACTACTTGATTCACACGACCAAAATAAATCTCATGGCATCTGGACACACCTGCTGTCAAGGTGATGGTTTATGTGTAGCGTACCAGTACCTGTATGCCAGAATGAGAGATTCTCAACTCTTTTTGTTAAATGTAGAATAGGAAAGCTAAAGTATTTGTAGCCTGGCATATTTCTTCAGTTCACACAGCAGTCTTTCTTTCTGCCTGCCAAAGCTGCTTTGGCAGCACCTACAAGGCACAAAGACACTAAAATTGCGGGATAAAGGTATATAGGGTGATGCAGAACAGCCCCTGTTGGAGAGACGTGTTGGTCACTGACCCTGTGACTATCTTGCTTGTGTTTCCAGAGCCATTTAGGACTAGCTCAGCAGTCCTGGAAGCGGCTCCGTTACACGGTGGAGCTGCAGCTGTATATGGGATCAAAGGTGCAGTGGTTGAATACACTGGGTCACAAGCTATTAGCCACTAGTATCCCACATCATACCAGCTTCTTGATCCTTAACAAATACATTTTAGCTGTCTCAAGTGAAGGTAGTCTTTGAAATAAAATTTTAACTTACATCTGCTCTTGCTAAAAGTCACATTTACCTTTCCATAGAATCATAGAACCACCAGGTTGGAAGACACCTACCGGATCATCAAGCCCAACCGTTCCTATCAAACACTAAACCTTGCCTGCTGTTTCCTTCCTCTGCTATCTTACGTTTTCCCTTCTTTCTCTTTCTGCTTTTTACTCCTTTTTTCCCCGTCTTTATTGACTTTACTTTGTTCCTTCACCTTGTAAAATAACCAAGGATACAGATTCCAACAAAACCATACTCTTGGTTAAGAAGGATTTCAATTTTTATTATAAAGCTAAATTAAGAGCTGCTTAATGCTCATGGTTTAGCGCTTTAATAAAAAAAAAAGGGAAAGAGAGAAGCTGACAGAGCAAAAAGGAAGAGCTTTTCAGCCATGTCTCTTCCTTGAAGTCTTAAGTGTTGCTTTGTTTGGTCTATTTATTATTTTTCTGAAGTCTTTATTATATAACGCTTATCTTTTGTGTAACGCTTTTCTTCTCTGTGAAATTATAAGATGGTTTGCGGCTGCGTGTGGGGCACTTTTCTACCAGAACACTGTTTGACAGTATAAAGTTCAGTCATCAAAGCCTGAGTATGCCAGTTTCGTGCCCTGAGGTGGTAGCACTCTGAAACCTGTAGCCTGAAAGAAGGCAGAAGTATTTTTTGCACCAAGATTTCAGTGTACAGCGTGAAGTCAGCGAGCTCTTCTAGAGATGCAGCCTTTTTTTTTTTAAACCATGTAGAAATGAATTTTGATAGGAATGGTTGGACTCAGTGATCCGGTGGGTATCTTCCAACTTGGTGATTCTGTGATTCTATGAAAGCCCAATGTAAAGAATGGGAAAGTGACGTGAAGATGTAGAGAATGTTTCATCCTCCCTGAAGTCTGTTCAGAAGTATTGGTGCCATTGCAGGCTAAATAATAACTATGCTATTTCTCTAGATTTACTCAGTTTTATGCTTTTTTGGGGGAGCACTCTGAAATACCTTACAGTGAATACTATCTTGCTCTGTTCTCCATGAATTTAAGATTTGGGAATAAGGCCAAACCTGCAGGGGGGGGGAAAAATGGTTCTAATAGTTCAGCCAAAGTTTAACTGAAATCCTGATCTACTCAAGCTTTTAAATTTTTCACCTTGTATTATGGTTGGACTCGATGATCTGATGGGTCTCTTCCAGCCTAGTTATTCTATTATTCTGTGATTTTATACTTTTGATCTTCACATTTGTAAGATAAGAAATGTAGAGGGGCAGAGTTTATCACAAAAACAGTGACTTTTAGTTCTTTTTCATTAACTCCGGTACTATATTGCACATTAAAATGAAATAATCTTCCAATATTTTAGACTGATTGTCTTATTTTACAGACTATTGGTAATGTCCCATGTATAGTATCACTTAATATTGGACAATTTCATGGCTGGATAAATCCCACAAGCCACAAGAGGTGAACATTTAACCGTTTCACATGATAGTTAAGGAAAATCAGCGTCTTTAGAGTTGAGGTTTTTCCTCACCAGGAATATACACCATAGAATCATTGAATGGTTTGAGTTGGAAGGAATGTTAAAGATCATCAGGTTCCAACCCTTCTGCCATTGGCAAGGACACTTTCCACTAGATCAGGCTGCTCAAACCTCATCCATCCAGGCCTTGAGCACCTCCAGCTTCCCTGGGCTCCTGTTCCAGTGCCTCACGGCCTTGATAGTGAAAGATTTTTTCTTTATATCTAATCTAAATCTACCATCTTTCAGTTTAAAGCCATTATCCTTTGTCTTATCACTATATGCCCTTGTAAACCATCCCTCCCCAGCTTTCTTGTAGCCTCTGTACT
>WAAB01002490.1:105052-127181 GCA_013389865.1 Piaya cayana | reverse complement strand
CTCTTAGATCTCCCTGGAGCCCTCTCTTCTGGGGGCTGAGCACACAACTCTTTCAGGCCATCTTCACAGAAGTGCTCTAGCCCTCTGATTGTTTTCCTGCCTTTCCTCTGGACTTACTGCGACAGGTCCACGTCCTTTTCCCAACCAGTGCTCACAAGTCCTTCTCCTCAGAGCTGCTGTAAATCCATTCCTGAACTCGCGCTTAGGTTGGCCTCTACTCATGAGGCCGGTCAGAAGGGGCGTTCCCTGGGGCTGCATGTTGAGTCCACTTCTGCTCAATATTTTTATCAATTATCTGGATGAAGGGAGCGCACCCTCAGTAAGTTTGCGAGTGACACTAAGCCGGGAGGGAGTGTTGATCTGCACGGGAACAGGGAGGCTCTACAGAGGGATCCGGCCGGGCTGGGTCGATGGGCTGTGACAAACAATTCATCAGCGTTACCTCATTACAGAGCAGGCAAGTATGACCCTGTACCCGCACACAACCTTGATTCCTGTATTATTTGCCAGCTGTGATGTTCTGTGATTGCTGTACAATGGCCTTTGAAGATTCGGAAGTGAAATTTTGGTGTCAGAATGCTACTTTATATAATGATTTATTAAATATTTCTGTCCAGACTGACAGTTTTCAAGCAACAGGTCAGTATAAAGATTAATTCCAGGGGCGTTTCTGGCAACTCTTCAGATTGTTTGGAATGTTGTTGTCTCCTGGGTTGAAATTTTACAGAAAAAGAGATAACAGAGAGAGATGGCAGTTTGGTCCCCGCATCGTATGATTTAAGATCAAAAAGAGGAAAAATAATTACATCACCTACCTTATGGTTTAGTGTTTGATAGGAATGGTTGGACTTGATGATCTGGTGGGTCTCTTCCAACCTGGTGATTCTATGATTCTATGACTCTATTTAGGATATGCTTTTTACATTGGAAACTAGTGAAAATATTTTAAATGTTTGCTACGTTATAACTCACGGTTATAAAAAACACGCATAGAAAGTACTTGTTTCTTACCATTTAGAAACAGTTGATATCCTCATTTGTACTTCATAATCCACCGCAGTGAAGGCCTAATAGACCATTAAAGAAACGGTGGGAAGTTAATTTTAATATGTAATGGTGTGAGGGGTTTTCTTTTTTTTCCTTAATACAATGAAGCTTCTAACAATTTTATTTGCAAAGAAGATGATTGTTTAATAAAGTGACAAACTGTCCCACTGATAGGATACATTAATTTTCTTCTAAAGCTGTTCCTTGTACTCCATAAGAAGGTGATAATTAGGTTTGCAGATTAGAATAACATAATCAGACCACTTGTGTGGATGCTTGTTAAAATATATTTTCCTCTTCATATGAGCCTTATAATAATTAAAAACTGTTTAAAAATGGAACCATTCTCTTTCAGTGTGGACTTTTTAAATGAATCCTAATAATGTATTAAGTTATTCTTAAGCTAATTCAACTTTTTAAAAGGTTAATATTTGAAAAAGAATATGGGAAGTGATTAACTGATGACTATAAGTATTAGAATTAGGTTTTGCAGGAACACCTACAGTATAAAACAGTGCTCATTCATACCCTGATTTAATTTCTTCCACTGTCACTCCTGATTGTTCCATTTAATCTTTCTTAAGTCACATAAAATTATCTTGTATGTGTAAATTAACAATCATTTTCTAATTCCACTGCAAACTTGAAACTCTGTCAGAGGAAAGAAAAAAATAAAAAAAGATAATCGGCAGTGATTAATTCTCTATTTTAAACAAAACTAAATGCAGTTACTATTGAGGTGGAGTGCACACAGACTGGGGGATTTTTGATGATTCTGGACTCAAATAGAGGCGATAGAAAAGTAACAATGAATGTGAAATGAGCGGTTCACATCTAAATGATTGGCTCTTGTGTCTATCACGTTGCATCAGTGCAATATCCACTGACCTGAACTTTAAAAACGCCGAAGCCAATTTCCTTTGCTTGAGGTTTCTGTAGCATTAAATGTTTCTTAAAACTAACTTCCTGGCCTAAGCTCATGGTGGGATGTGTGCAGGCTAAGATCATTTAAAGTGGCTTTAAGTGTTCTAATTCCAATTTTAATATGATCAAGAATTTTTATACATATATATATATTTTATTCTATGCAAGAAGTCAAGGGGATTGTTTCTTATTTTGTTTTTTTGTTGTTTTGGGTTATTTTTACAACAGACATGAAATTAGTCTTATACTATGGAAGAAAAACTGTTTTCGCTAATATATAGTGGTATTTCATCAGCGTGTGGCAAAGTTTCAAGGTCTAAGATATTTCATTACAGCAGCTACGATCTGCGTGTTGATAAAGGAGGGCTGATTTAAACGCCAAAGAGTGGCATGTCCTGGCTAGAAATGATTTCAATTTCAAATAAGTGAATGCAGGGGAAAAAAAAAAAAGTGTTACATTAGCAAGGGTTCACTGAGTTATTAAATATTGCAATCATCTAATTTGTACATACGTTCTTGTGAGCCCTGCTTCGTGTGCACGGTTCCATATATTTATTTGATAAACCAGCTTAATCAAATTCAGGTTGTTGTGGGTACATTTTTTATGGAGAAGTAAAAAATAATCAGTTTCTTTTTATTACCGTGATGGCAGAAGCGGAGGAATATTTTTTCAGCTTGCTAAATATACATACTGAAAAGGACAAATGTTCAGTCATTTACAGAAGGGCGTGCGGTACTAACTGATTTAACAGTGCTGGATTAATATCATATACGCAGTCACGTAGGGGTTTATAAAGTATATTTTTAATATCGTTATGTCTTCTTTTTAATCATCCTTGGATATTAACCAAATTTTCTTATCATTTAAAATAAGTCATATGACAAAGATGACCCTGTGCTCTTGCTCCAAAATTGATTGGTAATGGCTGCAGCCTATAGGTCAGCTGTTAGACACAATTGACCAGAGTTTTCTCTTTCTGAATTAACCATGCTCAGCAATCATAGCTACTTTGAATGGGATTTTGTGGAACATTTCAGTCTAAATAATTTTGGTTGGACAAGAAGTGCTTAGAAGGCATCCAAAAAATAGTATTTTTTAAAATACCTCTGAGCTACGTAANCTCTTTTCAGGTAGTTGCAGAGAGCAATGAGGTCTCCTCTCAGCCTCCTCTTCTCCAGGATAAACACCCCCAGCTCTCTCAGCCGTTCCTCATCAGGCCTGTTCTCCAGCCCCTTCCCCAGCTTTGTTGCTCTTCTCTGCACTCGCTCCACAGCCTCAACATCCTTCTTGTGCTGAGGGGCCCACAACTGCACACAGGATTCAAGGAGCATTCATTAACTGGACATCTTTCTTGACTCATGTTGAGGGAAAAGGTAATATCGGCTGGGACCTCTACGGACAGGTATTCAACCTTGGTCTTTAGAATCCAGAGGCTGATGAGGCGTACTCCAAGCTTTCCTCTTAAAACTTTTGATTCCCACAAGTTTGCAAACAGTGTAAGGACAGCAAGTGTGTCCTGTCAAATCCTGTCTGAGGGAGAATAACCCCCCTGAGTGGTGTCTTTAGATGCTGGGCTTTTTGTCTTTCATATAATTATCTGTGCTTAAACACCCTGGAAATCATTGCAAAATTACTAAGGAAGAGAATTTAGATTTCAGTTATATTTACACCTATGTGTATTTACAATTCCTCTCTCGGAGCCCATATATATATATATATTTATGTATATATTTTAGTTGAGATCTTGAAGGATAGTGAAACGGGTATGTAAAGATGTAAATGATTTTCCAGGGAGCCCAGGACTGAAACGATATCTTATAAAATTCAGCCCAAGGCGTGGCTATCAAATGATTTTTCATCCCCTTTATGTCCAGTAGAAATGCATGTGCTAGTGAAAAATGTGGTATAATTTGAGAAAAAGAGTTGATGAAATAGAAATCTGTAGTCAGCCTTCTCCCTTAGCCCCTTCTGCAATCGCTTCCTAATTGTTGCAGCGTTTCCTTTATTGATTATGTTGCTGTCCTGCGCCTTCGCCTTTCCACAGGGAGCAAGCACTGTGTGCTTTGCCAAATGGAAAAATATTAAGCATTAGCAAAATGATTGTAGGATTTTAAGTATTAAAAATAGCTTAGATGGTGATAAAGGTTAGGAAGTTTAGCAGGTCACCACGTCTTTTCCTTGTTGCTCAGATTTAAAGCATTGAAGTGTTAACCTTTTGAAAAGGAGAAAAGAAAAAAAAAGAGGCCAGATGATTGGAAGACACTTAATTATCTGTTTCTTTGAAGAAGATCTAGTCAGGTCCAACCCCATTCAGCTGCCAACACTTGCATAAAGCTGCTGGAGAGAACTCCTCTGAACAGCCGATTGCAGAGCCCTAATCTGAGATAAGATAATGCATCTAACTATCCTGTTATCTATAATTGATGGGCACTTATGAGTGTAATTCATTGAAATCTCACCTCTGGCCCAACCTCTGCCACTCCAGGAGGCACGATTCATAGCACTTTTCCTTCTGGTTTTATCCAAATCATTGTGTGAACTTGATAGGGGGTTGGAGCAGTAAATTGTACACAATAAACATAGAGAAGGAGCCTAGCATGAAGCAGAGCCTTCTAATAACAAAGCCTACATTTGTTTGTTTGCTTTTTGCCTTTTTTTAAGAAAATATATATAGAAAAAGAACCACATTGTTTGGTCCCCTGCTAAGACTAAGCTTTTCTTCGAATGTCATCCGTTTTCTAGAACTGTACAGAATTGAAGAGCTTTGCCCTTCTGACCTACTAATACATCTCAGTCACGGTTCGCTGAGAAGCTGTGACAACGGACACACTGATAACGAGGCAGACTCTTACATCCCCATTTTTTTAATCTCAGTTGTATGAGCATTTAAATGACACAACTCATGGAATACTATAATTGATTTATGGGCTTTCACATAATTAAAACAGTCACCTGTGAATATGTCCAAAGGATCTTTTCTTGTTGCTAATCTGGATTTTTCATTTCAGCTTTGTGTGTAACGGATTATTTAATCTGCGTGTTATTGGATGATTGCATACAACATTCTTTCTAGATTAAGTAAGCCTCCTTCCTCATTTGTAAAACCTGACAAATATGGTGATGTAACTGTATGATTTTCTATAAAATGTTCTTCTCCGACCTCAGTTTTGCAGAGTTAGAAGCCCCAACAGCAGCGTCAGTGCTGCGGTTCTCTTGCAGGGAGGTATATGTATGAACAAGACCCGAGGAGAGATCGTACACATGATGTGACGGTTGCTCTTTTCGTGGGTTTGCAAAGTTCAGAAGGAACAAGATTGTGAGTGGGGGTTCACCTGGCAGCCGTCACTAATCCACGAGTCTTTTAGAGTTGACTGGGTTCAAAGGCCACTTGCATTTAGCCGCTCATTCTATTTTCTGCTAATTTAAAGTGCTCTATTCTAACGTTTGATTTTAGTGATTAAAAATCAGTTTACCTCGCTGGAGTTTGTCCTAGTTGAAAAAAAAGAAAAAAAGATGGAAATTGCATTAAGGGCATTTCCATTGAATCAAAAAAGTCGTTATGTACTGACTTGCTAAAAAAACCCTTCTTAGAACAAATACAGTCCGTACAGGCTTGGCCACTAGTTTAAGTAAAAAGGTGCAAAATCACCTGTCAGTTAAATCAAGGCAAGAGCTCTGCAGTATATTGTTAAGCTTTATGTTAAACAGAAAGCGCTTGATCAGCTGTTGACTGGGAGAGTTGATTTGTTCCTATACCTAGATTAGGGGAAGGGATTCTGCTACATCCTGTTGGTTCAGTTCTTGTTTTCAAAGTTCCCTGAAAACTAAAAATTATTCATTTTTATGGCTATCCCAAAGAAAATCCATTTTGTATTCCACTTTTACTTGTATTAGTGTTAGAAGATTTGAGATTTTTGGGTTTTTTTCTTTTTTTCTAGTGAATGTTAGTATCGAAAGTAATAATGACAACTCTGTGTGTGAATTCCTTTTTATTCAGCAGGAATAGCCTTGATAAAATGCTCAGTTTTGCAGAGGTGCCCTTTCAAGATGTAAATTAACACAATTACCTTAGTTGAAAACATATTTTGGAGGTAAGCAATCAAAATAATAAACTAGTTAAATAAAGCTTGCGTGTGCAATCACATTTGGTAAATAAAAATATTTTCTAATGAGAAACTTGACGTGATTTTCTTAGTGCAGTTTTTAATTCAGGCTGTATATAAATCCAGGTTTACGCTGTTGTAAAGGTAGGTGCTTCTCTCTGCGTGGCAAAGTAGGAGATAGAGATAGCAATTCTAGAAATGTCGTAAGCAATACGTATGTAGAAGAAAACCAGCAATGCACAATGTCCAGGTCTTCCTCTTCACCCACGCTCCACAAAATAATTATGTGGGACAGCAGGATGGAGGGGGAGAGAGGGATTAAGGCAGCACTCAGCAAACAGCAGATGCACGGGCTGAGCTTTGTTCTTTGCAATCCCCAGTCTGAGATGCAGAGCAAATAATGCTTCTTAGAGAGGGAGAAAGTACATAATTATTGTGATTAACCCCACAGCAGTTCATCTTAAAATGAAGCTGAAGCAGGCAAAGAGTCTTCACGGTGGCTCCTAGACAGCTGCTGGAAAAGGAACATTCCTTCAGATTCTCGTGTACAGCAGTGATGCCGTGACTCTGCTTCCTAGATGGGTGCCGAGCTGTCCCTTTATGCCTTCCAGAGAGTCATAAAACAGTTCGGAAAAGTAATGACTAAAACGCATTTATTACAAATTTCCCAGCAAATATTTTAAGCTTCACCAGAAAACCTGTGTGAATACAGTGAAAATTCTGTTGTAGGGATTGCTTTGATGGGTATTTTCATTTGTTTGTTTATTTCTCTTTCTATATTTTTTTTATTAATATGTTACTTTGTGACTTGAGTGTTTTAAAATAAAAAGTATACTTACTGATCACCTCATTTACTTTAAATGGCAAATCTGTAATCTGGTTTGCCCTGCTCTCCTAATAACATCATCAGCAGAGTTTAATAGTGGTTTGGCTACAGAAAGCTAATTCCTTGTAAACACAGAATAGGAATCTTAATGAAGCTGCTGAGCTGCAGTGTGAGCTTTGATATTGGAAGGGGGGGAGAGAGTTGATCATATTGAATCAGAAGGAATGTGCATCTTGTAATATCTGATAGAGAACGTGATTTGACTAGATTATAGGATAACAAAAACTTTTCTTTTGTTTTTATGGAAACTGTGTCTGAGTAAGACGTGTAGGCTTTCCTGTCTCACTAACGTATACTGGTTAGGGGATCTGCTCTCTTTGGTTATCCCAGATATACAGATTCTCATCAGGTATTCATCCAAAGGTTTAACGTGGATAGAAGAGTCAAATCTATTAGTTTTCAATTTCTTTTTACTCTAGTAATGAAAACATGTTTTTAATAAAATAGGCAGAAAGAATAACCTGAGGGAGTAGTTCAAACCCTCCCGACTTAGAATTGGCAGCGCACAGAACGACAGAGCGTTTAAGCAAGCAGATGGAAGATGGAGATCAGGAGCTATTAAACATTATAGTCCAACTGCAGTGTCCAGTACAGAAAATCTGAGAACTGCTGATGGCCAGAAACTAGCGGTAAGAGTCTAGAAGGGAAGTGTTGCTGTGTATTTTTCTCATTTATGAAGACAGGAACTGACGGAAACTTCTGGGACAACAAATTCAACCCATTGCTGGCAATCCAGTGCAATAAAACTGCTCAAAAAATGTCCACAGATCATCAGATCCATAGTAGTACTGCAGACTTCCCTACTTACCACTAAATACAAGGACTTCAAAAAAAAAGATAATTACAACTAAGGATAAAAAAAACCCCACACATGCCAGGTGAACCCAGAAGGCAGAAGGCAGAGCCTGGTCTGTGCTGCTAAAATAGCAATAAAATTCCAGTTGGCTTCTATCCTGGCGTAAAAAATCCCAGGTCAACAACTGATTTCACTTGTGATTATATGAGCAGGAGTGCCTCTTCAGGTAACTTAGTGGCTTCTGGAGTGCTGACAAGTGTCTAACCTAAACCTTTTTTAATCTGCGGCTAATCCATAGTTAGAAAAGGACAGGAGGAGCAGTTCGCCATTTGAGAAGGTTTGCACATGTTACGTATCAAGATGAAAAGAAAAATCATCAAAGAAGACATTTGTTATAAGCAGACACTAAAGATCTTGTGCGTATGTCACAAATTTCTGTATTTTAACATTGACTCTTAAATTTTTAAAATTAATCAAATCAGAGTTCCAACTGTCCTGTTACTCTGAGCTGATGTGGGAATTTCACTTTTATGTTAGGAGGAGGAGAAGGTGGTGTTTGCATGAACAAATTAAAAGGAGGCTTATATTCAAGTAGTATATTTTTTTTTAAATTATGACACACTGAAAACTGAAGGCAGTAGCCCCCTTGCTTGATAAGAGGAGAAAAGTAACAAGTAATTATTAAATAGCATTAAACAGAACGATAACTGAGTTCCGTTCCATGTAACTTCTTAAAATATTTTGGCGGTTTCAGGATTCTAGAATCTAAACGAGCCTGCTGAGTGGTCAATAGTATTGCCTGTGGTTTCTGGATATGTAGAAATCAGCTTTAACTAACGCAGCCATAGATTTGATGTCATGTTATTAACTTCCCTAAACCAGATGGCTTTTCATATCTGACCACATAGAATCGTAGAATCACCAGGTTGGAAGAGACCCATTGGATCATCGAGTCCAACCATTCCTATCAAACACTAAACATGAACTCAGCTGACAGTCATTGTCAGCTTCCTCCACACTTTTTAAATATCCAAGTAGCCTTTCCGGTCGTCTGGTGCTACTTGAGCACCTGTGTCCCACGACTGAAAAACGAAATGCGTCTATTTTGGCCCTTTTTTTGGCCCATACTTACATGTAAGCTGATTAAATTCAAGATTTACCCATTTGAGACAAACAGAACTCTTGATGAAAAGCGTTCAGGTATATGGGTTCTTATTAAAAAACAAAGCAAAATGAAAATAAAACCCCAACAAAGTCAAACAAAACAACAACAACGAAAATTAAACAAGTTCTTTTCCTTCTTAAGGCACGAGTAGACGAGGTCCTGAGGGACGTGGTTTAGTGTTTGATGGGAATGGTTGGACTCGATGATCCGATGGGTCTCTTCCAACCTGGTGATTCTATGATTCTGTGTGATTCTGGGTATCATAAGGAAATGTTGATGTATGTTTGTGACACTGTCCCTCTTGCAGTCAATCGGCAGTATTGATTTTGATGGAGTAATGCTTGCTTACAGCCGGTGAAGATCTGATTTTCCAATAATGAAGTTACAACTGTTT
The DNA here is from genome assembly GCA_013389865.1 of Piaya cayana. Lineage (NCBI taxonomy): Eukaryota > Metazoa > Chordata > Aves > Cuculiformes > Coccyzidae > Piaya > Piaya cayana. The sequence continues at coordinate 117,865 of WAAB01002490.1, read as the reverse complement.
TGACCATCAGATGGAACAGAGCCTCTTTTCCAGTGGTATAGGAATAAATGCTTCTGATGCCCACTGAGATTTATGAACCGTACGTAGCCTTCACAAACAGGCAGATGTCAAAAGATGCTGCAAAATATCGCGTTTGTAATTCATCTGATGTGCTTTTCTAGTGATGCTGTAATTCCTTAGGCAGACTAGGAATATGCTGTGTTCCACTTCTGAAAATTAACTTCTAGATCTATTTTATTAATGATTTTACACCCGTGGATGCATGGAATGCTAAAATACTCTTCCACAAGCAGCCAAACGAATGAAGACTGATTTTCTACAGATGCATGTCCTGTGACCCTTAGTGTCCTTGCTGTGACAATCCCATTCACACGTATGGTCTAGTTCCACATGCTGATCTGAACTCCGTGTTTCTGATTAACCAATCAGCATTTGCTGGTTCCTAGGCTTTGTTAGAAATGGAAAAAAATGCCAGACACTTTCTTTAAACTGCAATTATCTTGTTTGTGTACAGGCAGTGTATCGATGAAAGAAGTGGTTAATTCTTTAAGGGCTCATCAACTATTTGGTCTTTTGTAGTTTTGACTGTTCTTCCTATTCCCCACTCTCCAGTATAAATCATGTGTAGCCTTATAGAGTCATATTCAGATAAAATTTGGGATTCGATTGATCTACCGTATTGCATCCAATTTAGACATATTGTACGTGATAAAACTGTAAGGCCTTAGAGTAATTGACTCTTGAACATAATGGGTTATAATGCTGTCATTAAATGACTGATTGGTTGTTCTATGCTATTGCAAAGAAATCCTGTGGAAAAGAACGTTTGGAAAGTGCAGATGTTCATCCATCGCAACTGGGGGTAGATTTGTTTCTTTTGATGTGTAATTGCAACTGGTAATTGTCTAGAAGAAAAAAAATCAGGATGTTGATGTTTCACATCTCTTTCTCTTAACATGCATGACATCTCTCTCCTAGTGTCTTGTCTCTGGCTCTTGGACCTGTCCGTCTCGCTAAGCTACCGTGGATGTTCATGCCCACGCTGGAGTGGCCGTTTTCAGTATCTTGGATTTTATTGTCCACGCTCATCTTTATAAATTTCTTAGTTGTTTAATGAATCATTTGAAGGAATAAACTTCAATTAATCACTCCCCTGAAGTAGGTCGTAATTGATTAACGAAGAAATCAACAAGCAACATGTCCTGCTTCTTAAAATTTTGTTTGTGGCCTTGCCTGCTGGTGTCTGTGTCTCCAAGGCTACCTGCCCATCTCGCTGGACACCTGCTTGTGAATCGTGTGTTCCTGGTAATGCTTCCTCCTACCAAACGCACCTACTGACCCTCGCACGTGAGCACATCTCTAGAGCGCAGATTTGTCTTGACGTACTTTCCTGAACGTGGGGGCTCTTCAAACTTGTATAAAACTTAATCAGTAGATTCATGGGCACTTTAAATAGGAAATAACATTGCCTGTAAGAGAAGGAAGAAAATAATCTTAACATCCTATGATATAAAATAAGATTTCTGACAATTTGATTGGTTTTAGTCCTAATTTCATTTACTAACCATTTTATAGGGCACCGTCTTATGACATGACTCTTTTCCTCCTAAGTATATTTAATGTCCTAACTGAAAAATTTCAGTGATTTCCTAAGTTATTTCTTGTTCCCTTTGACATCTGTCATAAATAATCTGGATGGTTTTGTCCTGTGATCAGAGGAGGGTGCCCCAGATTTAAGTTGGCCAAGGAACATAAAAAACAAAAGCAACCGAGGTAATTTGTTATCTCCCTGCGACTCTAGGGAGCTATAAACTACCCTAAGTTTACTTCAGTTATGAACTCCAGTTCAGATCATTCCTGTTTTCATTGCTGAGTCCTGAAAATTGCAGTTTCTCTACATAAGTAGCGCTTGTGCTGGTTCTGATACTGCCATTTACCTTATAGACCCATATTTCCTATTTATTCATTGTAATTTTTTTCTTGTTTCTGTCAGTACATTTTCACTTGTCTTTTGACAGGAATAGTCCTTTTTTCCATGTTAGTACAGACTCTAGCCCATTAGGCTTAGGTCCTGATGAGAAGTGTTAGAGACTAAGATGAGATATAGTATCACGTCACATTAGGACTGAAAGTCTCCCTCACTGTTTGGCCTCTTTATAAGCTGAATAATACTAATTTCAGCAGAGCAGAACACATTAGGTTTTGTGCATCAGGGTTATACAATAGTAAAACTATGATTGTTTGCTGTGTGAAGTTTTGTAATTGCGATTAGATCTCATCATTCTGTTTTGAGCAACTGTAATGATTTCGGATTCTTGTCATGCAGCCGTTTTACAGTGTATCCAAAAAACCTGTAGAGAAAAAAGGCTTTTGGAAAATTGTGAGAAGCTTTGACGTTTGTAGAGAATGAATTAGGCAAGTTTTCTTTGCTGTTGACGAAGTACATTTCTTTTAATCTAGTCATTATAGGGAAAGTCAGCAAAAGCAGGGGAGGAAATACAGAGAGATGATGGGAAATGACTGTTTAAAATACATCTGCAAGTGAGTAATGCTGGGCTTGTCTTGCAATACCTCATCGATTTCCCTAGGATTCTGTTTTACAGATATGCTACGCTGTGCACTTGTATGTCATCTTTTTATAATCTTAAAGCTTCTCTGCCACCAAACATCACAGCGTCATATAACCAGGATTCAATGCGTGTGTTTTGAACTTGATTTAATAGGAAAAGCACTGAATTTATAGGTTTTTCGTAAATTGTTTTGTATCATTGCGTAGAGGTCAAGAACATTGTTTACTCTGGGGCAGAGTGTATCTTGGGAAGTCTTGGAAACTTGACCACATCAAGGATTTAGTTCAGAATTGATAACGATGTAATAAGTAGAAATAGTTGCTTAGGTGTTGATATGTTAGATAGCAGTAACGTTGCTCTCTGTCACAGTAGGGTGGTCTTTCAGTCTTTGTCTCTACAGGCACTAGTTCATAGATGCAATGGGGGGGACTAAGTAATCCTACCAATTTTCTTATGAAATTGTCACTGAGAACACACTGACCTATTTTTAAGAAGTGACTTTTGGGTTTTTTTCCAAAATAACAAGTCAATTAGGACCTTTCATGAATTATTTACCTCTGAAACCCCATTTAAAAGTCAATGGTTTTAAGCTTTAAGTCGTTCATTCCTATGTTTTATTGAAAACTCAAAAATACTTGTGTATTTGTAAACAAATTCCTTCCTAGCACACCTTTCAGTGGCAAGTTAAAATGTAGCACATATTTTTAAGAGGTAAGAATAAGAATTTATTGATAAGGAAAAGGCAGACTGCAGTGTATCTGGACAAATAGTGCTGCTGTAAGAGTGATAGATCTAACTGAAAAAAAACCCTGTAGGAAACAGAATATTGAGTTCCAAGACAAAATGCCAAGTGGCTGTGAAGTCTGACTATTTTTAAATAAAAGCAGTGTTCACTCTAGACTCCAAAGCTCCCTCATTTAAAGCTAGAAATAAACAACTGTTAGTTTCTCCATTGTAAACTTTCGTTTTATAGGGTTATAATAGGGTCATAAAAAGTCATTCCTTGTGGAAACTTGACATCAGAAAAGGCTAGGGAAGTCCTTTGTTTAAGTAATAAATAGATTAAAGGATGATGGAAAGGTACGTTTTCAGTACAAGCACACTGAAACACATGCAAACTCTCAACCCATCGTCCATTTGACTTGTACCCTTTAATCATAGTTCAAAGCCGAGCAGAATTTCTTCTTTGAAAACTGTGCTTATGGATTCGGGAGATACTTTTCCAATTCCATCTCAGAGTAAGGGAAGAAAACTCAAGGGGAGTGAACCTGAAGGTCAGAGAACCTCTCCTAGAGCACTGTGGCCAGATTCATGGCTTGATGTATCTCCAAACCTTGCACGTCACTATCTGCGTCCTTCCTGGTTGTTTGACAGACGGATGAATTTGGTGGACAGCCAACTAAATATGAGCCAGCAGACATTAGGAAAAACATCTCCACCAACAGGGTTGTTGGGTACTGGCACAGACTGCCCGGGGAAGTGCTGGAATCACAGCTCCTGAAGGAATTTGAAAGACAAGTAGATGAGGTGCTTAGGGATATGATTTACTAGTGGACAGATGCAGTTGAACGTGATGATCTCAAAGGTCTTTTCCATCCTAGAAATTCTATGATCCTTCTAGCTCATTAAAAGTTACAGTTTTATGAATTCCATTGAGGTCTAGAGTCTTAGTATCTGTGTTATTAGTAAAATGTAGATTTACTAAAGTAGACAACTAAAGTACTTAATTACAACACTGAAGCCTTGTTACCCAGTTGAGAAGATTAATGATAATGAGTTTTGTTACGTACACAATGGCAGCATAAGCCACACACCCTGGAATTCCAATATTAAAAAAAATGATTTGTCTGATTTTTTTAGTTTGGGATGCAAAAGTGAAAAACACTGTTTTCCAGCATTTGTGAATTCTTGTAAGAAATCACTGGCTATTCTTACAGGGACTGTTTTCCTTAGATGTGACGTTGCATTCACTGAAAATCAGTGGGAGGGAGGTGCATAAGCACATCATGGGTGCTGCTTTTAGCTCTGCAGTCACGATGCTAGCAAACAACCACCAAATAACTCAATTAAGTTCAGCCATAAATAAGCCAACCAAGCTGTGACTGAATTCCTTGAGGCGGTGGTCTGAAGTGATCTCGTAGATTAAGTTACCAAACTGCTTAGTTCATAAATGGAGACAAATCACTTAAAAAAAATTACAAAATGGAATTGGAAGCATCGCTAATGTGAGCAAAAAGAGTAATTTATGGAATAGACTGGTGATAAGGAGCTTATCTGGCTTCTGCTTTGTAAGCGGGTGACCTAAGTACTGTTAGTCTCTGAGCCCAATGTTTGGAAACATGCATGTGGAAAAGGCAAGTAATTGTAANTAGTATCTGTGTTATTAGTAAAATGTAGATTTACTAAAGTAGACAACTAAAGTACTTAATTACAACACTGAAGCCTTGTTACCCAGTTGAGAAGATTAATGATAATGAGTTTTGTTACGTACACAATGGCAGCATAAGCCACACACCCTAGAATTCCAATATTAAAAAAAAATTATTTGTCTGATTTTTTTAGTTTGGGATGCAAAAGTGAAAAACACTGTTTTCCAGCATTTGTGAATTCTTGTAAGAAATCACTGGCTATTCTTACAGGGACTGTTTTCCTTAGATGTGACGTTGCATTCACTGAAAATCAGTGGGAGGGAGGTGCATAAGCACATCATGGGTGCTGCTTTTAGCTCTGCAGTCACGATGCTAGCAAACAACCACCAAATAACTCAATTAAGTTCAGCCATAAATAAGCCAACCAAGCTGTGACTAAATTCCTTGAGGCGGTGGTCTGAAGTGATCTCGTAGATTAAGTTACCAAACTGCTTAGTTCATAAATGGAGACAAATCACTTAAAAAAATTACAAAATTGAATTAGAAGCATCGCTAATGTGAGCAAAAAGAGTAATTTATGGAATAGACTGGTGATAAGGAGCTTATCTGGCTCCTGCTTTGTAAGTGGGTGACCTAAGTACTGTTAGTCTCCGAGCCCAATGTTTGGAGACATGCATGTGGAAAAGGCAAGTAATTGTAAAGTAAATTCCACTTTATTTCCCCTTTTTTTAAATTTTACATTTCTTTAAAATTATCTCGAGATGCAATTACTCCTTCATTCACTATTGTAAGTATAAAATTTTAAACATTATTGCTCAGAATTTGGATTTATTTTTTATTTATTGTTTCTTAGTAATCTCAGTGTATATCAATGTAATATGTTAATAATCCATGACCATTTAAAGAGTGTGGTATGATTAAGACGTTAACATTATTTGCATGAAACAGACTTTGGTAGGTAAAGAAAGGTAGGTGCAAAGGAAATGCGTGTTTGATGCAAAGGACATTGGGTTTTAATCTCATAGGAAATTTCTCAAGCAGTTTTCCACTATGGGAAGACTTGTTGGCACCAGCTTTTTGGTGATGATGAGCAAAACTATCAGCTAGAGCTTTGGATGGACTGAATTGACATTACACACATCTGAAATGCTAGTCCTGGAGACATGAAATGAGAGATTTGTTTGGATGAATGATGACACGTGATGATTTAAAATTCTGTTAAGATGAGGTTCATACCAGAAACAGAATGTGGCTTTTCCTTCCTTTCTCTGATTATGATTCTAGCGGAAGAATGGTCTGGAGGAGAGGATTGAGTGCACCCTCGGTAAGTTCGCAGATGACACCAAGCTGGGGAGGGAGCGTTGATCTGCTTGAGGGAAGGAAGCCTTTACAGAGGTTTCTGGACAGCCTGCATTGATCAGCCAGCATTGTGTGATTCATCAAGGCTAAATGCCGGGTCCTGCATTTGGATCACAACAAGCCCATGCAGTGCTACAGGCTTGGGGAAAAATACCTGGAAAGCTGCCTGGCAGTAAAGGACCTGGGGGTGTTGATCGACAGCCATATGGACATGAGCCAGCAGTGTCCCCAGGGGGCCAAGAAGGCCCAATAACCTCGTGGTTCGTATCAGAAATGGTGTGAGCAGCAGGACTTGGGAAAGGACTGGTTGGACTTGATGATCTGGTGGGTCTCTTCCAACCTGGTGATTCTATGATTCTGTGATTGTGCCCCTGTACTCAGCTCAAATACTGGGTTCAGTTTTGGGCCCCTCACTACAAGAAGGACTCTGAGATGCTGTAGCACGTGCAAAGGAGGGCAGAGGAACTGCCGAAGGGTCTAGAGAACAATTATGAGTATTGACTCATAAAAGCCTTGGGGGAAGAAGGCTGAGGGGAGACTACATTGTTCTCTACAACTACTTGAAAAGGTTATGGCAAGGTGGGTGTCGGTCTCTTTTCCCAAGCAGCAAGTCATAGGATGAGAGGAAGCAGACTCAAGTTGCACCAGGGAAGGTTTAGATTGGATATTAAGAAAAATTTCATTGCTGAAAAGGTTAGTGAGCACTGGAACAGGCTGCCCAGAAGGGCGGTTGAGTCAGCATCCCTGGGGGTGTTTAGAAGATGTGTAGGTGTGGCACTTGGGGACGTGGATTAGGGGTGGACTTGGCAGTGTTAGGTTGACAGTTGGACTCAATGATCTCAAAGATCTTTCTCAACCTAAATGACTCTCTGATTCTGTGACAACATATGCCACAAATGAGAAATAAAAATCATCAGGTTGGAGGAATATTAAATAAAGAGTCCTTTGTTAAGTAGGATTAGATGATGTTTTTTTCTATAGTTATGCCAGTTCCCAATTCAGCGTAACATCATGTAACTATTTAATAACAAAGATAATTCAAGTTGCCAGAAGAAAGTCTCTTGGATAAATGTGAAAGATAGTAAGATGAAGAATGGAAATAGTCCAGTAGTTAGTACAGTGTATTTACTGCAGCAGCATTTTTTATTATTTTTCACAGCCTCAACTACTAATTGAATTATTTTTTTCTGAAGGCATCAAATTTCCCGCTTCAAAATATGGTGGGGAAGAAGGAACGATTATTTTAGCACAGCTTGTTTCTGCCAGAGAGGAGAAGTGAAGCTAAAGATAGAAGTAGTTTTGGGCTATCTACTCCAGTGCCGTTGTCTCAGTGCAAAAGATGAATATAGGACTCATTAATTCATTCAAGGTGTTCTGAATCCTTCCAAAATTAGCATGTCTAAGATCTGCTTAAATAGTTTTCAGGTAAATGTAAAAGGTCCGGTAATATCCATGGCACTTACCAAACATTCAGCAAAACCAAAGAATTGGTGCCCTGTGTTCATTTGGCTCCGATCCGTTTACCTTGCCAGAACATATTTGTTATATTTCCCTTTCAGTGCTCACCTTTCTAGGGAATTGACTTTTAGTTAGACAATAGCAGCTCATGTTATGCCTTTGGTACGTGGGAGAATCAGAAATAAAAGATTTACTAAGCAAGCTTCAGCACGTCCATTGGATGTTTTACTATTAAATCATTAATTTCTTCAGAGAGAAGAAACCAGTTAATGCAATGCCAGATTAGGGGGGTTATATCCATCATATGAATCTTACAAAAAAACAGGGACAGCCAGCAGTTTATTTTATTTTATTTCATTGTATTTAATGAAACAGTGATTTTTGCGATGTAGCTAAATAAGGGGAAGATCTTCTGCCTATAAAAATCTCATCAGGTGATGGCTTTGACAGAGCATCTCACCATCCTTGTCACCCAGAGCCGTTGTAAACAAACTACTGATGAGACAATGATAATAATTAACATGGTGTTAATGGAACATAGACGCTCCCAGCTATTTTTCAGCTACAGTGAGCTGAGTGAGCGCCAGGCAGTTTGTGTGGCATAACATCATAACATGCTTCTTTTTTTCTTATTTGCCATGGTAGCTGTTGGACCTTTTCTTGTTTTCAATTGCAGATCTTGCTGTAATCTGATGGTATTCATTTTTGCCCTTAAGGAAACTACAGAGAATTGTAACATTTAGAAATATCTAATGGAGCGGAATCTCATTTATCGTACATTCACAAGCTGGCTGGTTTTTGAAGCTGGTTCGCCAAGTCAGAATTCTTTCCCTCGTTCTGTGGTTGTGATATAATAAGAGAGCATTGTTAATGAAGATTAGCCCTATCTGCTAAATAGTCTTTTTACTGATAAAACTCATGTGAAAAAGAAGCAAAATTAATCATGAGTTGTTAAATATAGCAAAAAACTTTAGAATGTGTGTGTGTTTCCTTCCTTCCTTCCTTCCTTCCTTCCTTCCTTCCTTCNGCCCTTCCCTTCCCTTTCCCTCTTAAATTGGTGGGATGCTTGGCTGGCAGCCCAGGTATGTTCCCTCTCTGGGACTCCTGGCATCACCATTAACGAACTCTATGCTGGTTTTCATGGATAATTTAGGCAAATAATGAAACACGTTCCACTGTGTTCCTAGGTATGAGACACAGAAAACTAATATTGGCTTTTGCCTTGACTTGCTATGTCATCACCTAATCTCTGATAGGAAAAAGAAATGCCTCCTCTTTGCCTTTGCGTGTCGAGATATTAACCTAACTGGCCTTTTCCCCTTGCAAATGTGCTTTGAATCTGTCCAGATGCCACATCTTGCTTTTCTAATCCTGTCATGCCTCCTTCATCTTGGCTTCCTAAATCGCTTTTCTAAACAACGTGTTCATAGACTCCAACCATTTAAAAAGAAACTGAGGAATCAATGTGAAATAAATGCAGATTGGATAAGCATGTTGTCCTCTCAGGTAAGACATAATAATATTGTTTTCTTCATTAGTCCTTGGTGTTCTTCACTTTTTTTATATGAATTTAGACCTGCTCCTTGAAAAAGCTTCTTAGGCAAATAGAAGTCTTACCCGAGGACTTCATGAGACTGTCCTTAAGTTACAAGGGACTCACAGAACACAGGTTTTTGATTCCAGTATTGCCTAATAGTACTGATTTTTTAATTAAAAGAGTTGGTGTGTTTTAATATTTCTGGGTTTTATTCTAAAAATCCTGATTACCAGAGAGGATTGCTTTCAGTTACAAACATGTTTAGTTGTCTTTATTGTGGCAGGGAATATTTTAAAGGTGTGGTTTGAACGCTCCCTTAGGCAAAGTAGTGAAGGACAGATATAGGTTATTTAATTTCTTTTTGCCAGTGACATGCTTATGAGGCCTGATGCGTGATTTTTGAATATCGGAGTTGGCAATACTGCTATTCCAAACTGGAAAACAGCATTATGTAAGAAATAATGATATTGGCATTATCTTAGAAATCTTCTGTCATCCAGAAAATAGAAGACTCTTATCTGATCAATAATGTGGGGGGAAAGAAAGAACATTTCCATTAGGGAGTTTCTAGTTCACAGACCATCTTCTTGCTTTGTGTTTCTCCCCCGACTGTGTCCTGTCCTGTGGCAGAGACTGTTCATTGCTGCAGCAGGATGAATGGAAACAAAAATCATCATGGTTTTGCTGCCATGACCATCTTGTCAGTTGCACTTTGATTTTGGAAAATAAGTTCTTAAAAGGATGCTCATAAATAATTTTAAATAAGCCTATTTGAAGCCTTAGAGAACTTGGGGCACCAGATTCTGTCAGGCAGCTCTCTTCAAAGTCGGGAATTTGTTTGGAAGGTGTTTACTTTTGTAGTCAAGACAATATTTCCAGTGTGAGGTGCAGAGCACAGCTGGACAAAACCCCAATCTGAATCGGTCTGCAAGCTTCTGGTGTAGTTTGAGGGCACAGCAACAGACCAGTAGGTGTAGCAGATACAACCCTGCTGTGCACACAGCTTTACCAGCCAGCCCTTAGACTAAACTGTGTGATACATGTTCTGGTTTTGATAGGAATGGTTGGACTCGGTGATCCGGTGGGTCTCTTCCAACCTGGTGATTCTATGATTCTGTTTGTAGAGCACAGATGCTGCCATGGGCTAGACTGTTCTGTGTCCTGTACACATGCTGCTGTGGCTCTGCACTTCTCTAAGATTCCAGGGATCTACGTGACTCATCAGTGAGTCCAGCAGGAGTTTAGTGTTTGATAGGAACGGTTGGACTCGATGATCCAGTGGGTCTCTTCCAACCTAATTGTTCTATGTTTCTAGGAGCTTTCCCCTGAGCTCTCTCACCCAAGTACAACAATCTGGAAACAAGGCAAGTCTGAGCTTGAGCATGGGCTTCAGAGATGCTCTTGATGTAAACTCCGACTGTTGTGCAGCTACAGGTTTCTTAGATCTTTGGAACGTATGGCAGTTCGACTGATGTAAGCTAGATCAATTGATTTTTAAAAATGGTATCTTCTGTACTATTTCATAATGAACTTAAATTGATTATTTTTCACTTGAAGAAGACGACACCAAAGAATGGTAGGTACTAGCAGAGTGCTAGTTCACAAAGATTTAAATTGAGGTGTGACGTCATGTCATCCTTCTGTTTGTAAATTGGTTTAAAGGATAATCTGTGCTGAGCTTTAACATCAGAAGGAGTGATATATGAACGTCGGTCTAATGATATTTCTGGTAGAAAGCCAAAAAAGGTTATGTATTTGCCAGAAAATAACTTTTCTTAGTTGTTCAGATAAATAATGCAAAATCAGTCTGTACTTTTAGATTCCTTCCTAATAATGGAATAATATTCAGGGGTGTCCTTGATCTCTCGTATACAGGCTACAAATAGAGATTTTTTAGTATATTTTTCTTATAAAAATGATAGAGCATCTTTTTGTTTGGACTTCTTTTTTTTCTAACAATATATATATATTGAGAGATTTAGAAAGTAATTTCATGAGGGTGAGTACTTCCTACCTTGAAAGGTGGAGGGTTTTGTGGATTGCTTGTGCTGGCACTACCCCACTATCCAACTGCATCTTGCAAACCAAGATGTTTGATGTATAAAAATACCCATGCAAGTATCAACGCTGATAGAAGCTGCTAGGTCTCTATCACTTTGCTCATCCATGAGCTTGAAACAGTTTGACACGCTCCTCCCTCAGCCTGAGCAGCTCGCTCAGCTTGACAAGGACTCTAATAGAAGACAAGACAGTTCTGCATCGTAAGGCTTTGATGGAAAACATAAAAGTCCTGCTCTGTCTGACCACTCTCCGAACGTGCTGGAAAAATGACAGGTTGTCAAAATTAAGTGCCGTGTCATTCCCACGAAAACAAGACAAACACGATGAAAGATTTTAGTGATCGCCAGAGGTTTAGTTTAGACTGCTATACATTCATTATACTTTATCAAAACAACTATTTCTGCATAAAGTAAGTTGGTGATTTTGGTAGCTCAAAATTTGTTAAGTTCTTCCATAAATAGCTTTCCTTCTCTCTAAACCAAGCAGGATAAATTAACTGTTTGTCTTTGATAAAGAAATGGCTGTAAAATCCAAAGTTAATTAAGACACGTATCTTGAAAGCTCAGGTGATGAATGTTGGCTGTTGGAGCATTTTGGTTACATCAGTGACAGAAACGTTCTTGAAATCTTGTGGTTATGAGGAAGGTTGGAAAATATGACCTGGCAAAACCCATTTGATAGGAATGGTTGGACTCGATGATCTGGTGGGTCTTTCCCAACCTGGTGATTCTATGATTCTGTGATATTATTTCTGGTTTTGTCTACTGGCAGCTTGAAACCATTATACTAAGAAGTCTGAATTATCCTATTTTGACTTTGCAAACTAAAAAAAAAAAAATGCAAAACCAAAATCACGTGCATTTTGATAGCTGCGTTTAATTTTTTCAGCTTCTTCATTTTTTGTACTCTTAAATTTAAAATTGTATTTCTTCTGTAAATAATTTTTGACCTTCCCATTCTTCTTTCTAGGCTTGTCTTGTAGAGTTTTATTTCTGGGGGTTTTTTTGAAGTATTTACTTAGAATTAAATAGTTTAAATGAAAATTTCTTGATACGTTGCTTCTACTCTTACCTGAAATGTTTAATAATATTACTTTGTTAAAAGGGAATTAGGCTTTTGAATATTTTTAAGTTCAACAAGATGTTTTTAGTAAAATCCGAGACTTGTCTTAGTTTTGAGAGAAGCTGCCAGATTTGGAAGGTAGGGAGGCTCTGCAAAGGGATCTGAACAGGCTGGACCACTGGGCTGAGTCCAATGGGATGAGGTTTAACGCAGCCAAATGGTGGGTCCTGCACTTGGGGCACAACAACCCTATGCAGAGCTACAGACTGGGTGAGGTCTGTCTGGAGAGCTGCCAGGAGGAGAGGGACCTGGGGGTGTTGGTCGACAGCGACTGAACATGAGCCAGCAGTGTGCCCAGGTGGCCAAGAAGGCCAATGGCATCTTGGCTTGGATCAGA
>WAAB01002490.1:92368-104947 GCA_013389865.1 Piaya cayana | reverse complement strand
TTAGGCTAGAGATTAGGAGGAAGTTTTTTATGGAAAGGGTCATTGGGCAGTGGAATATGCTGCCCAGGGAGGTGGTTGATTCGCCTTCCCTGGAGGTGTTTAAGGCACGAGTAGACGAGGTGCTGAGGGACATGGGTTAGTGTTTGATAGGAATGGTTGGACTCGATGATCCGATGGGTCTCTTCCAACCTGGTGATTCTATGATTCTATGATTCTATGATTTTATTGACATACTAATGATCCCAAATGATCATTTCACATGAGTGTTTTGTGCCTTGAGATGTCTGGTTACGTAGTTTAGGCTTTTAGGGGCTGTAATACAAAAGGAAACATCAGCAATAAGCAGAAGTCTGACTCGGATAGATGAGAATATAGAGATTTGTGTGCTCTACGGTGGAAAAGGCCCCAGTATTCTCTTTGTACACGCTCTTCATCCAGGTGGTCACCTGTACTGCTCTAAAGGTTGTCTCCTCATCTTCTTTGTGTCGATGCTTGGTTATGTCCTGCCTGCATCTTTTGTTCCAGCTTCCCCAAGTTAGATGATAGTGAGAACTGCAAATATTTTGCCTTCATAATCATCATCATAAATCATAAGCCATAATATCTGCCTTGTGTTTAGAGGAATCAGCTTTTTTATTGACTGTCTTCCATAATTAATAGCACTTTACTTTGTAAATCAAATTAGCCCACTTTTTCTATAAAGATTTAGCGTGAGATCATTTTTTAAAACACTAAATGACCTTGACAAAAAACAAAGAGATCGATAACATGTTGATTAGCAGTTTGTTTTCAGTAAGATTGGATGTTGCCCTTGTCGTTATTTTTTCCTGTTGCAGGACTTGTAGAGGTTGAAGGTTGTTGATACCTCCTGGTAATGCTATTTCCTATAAGTAGCTCATTCCACTCATGTCTAACACTGATGGATTTGCTTAGGTATGTGTGTGTAGACTTTTCTAATGTGTCTTTTAATCTACACTTCTAAAATTACAAGATTCTGGGATGCTTGTCAGCTGTTTTGCCTGAAATAAGTGCAGTTTGGGGTTCAATGGGAGAGAACTTGGGTTCTGGCTAGTCCCAGAGATTCACTTCAGTGTTACCGTGGCTAAATACTGTGCCAGTCTCTACAAAAATATGTGGTGTGGTGGTAAAAGCAACAGAGTTGGAGGTACATGTTCAGCCTTCATAAGAACAAGATTTCCCTCAGCCTCTCCATGTAATTTCAATGCCTCAGCCAGCTTGGTGGCCTCTGCTGGATGTGCCAAAACTGTTCTTTGATGGTAGGATTGCCTCTGCTGTCTTCTTCATTGCTGAGGTTACTTGATTCCTCTGTCTGTCATTACTTCTTTCCAGGTCTGTGTATTTACTATGATTATTTTTCAATGAGCTAAACGAGAACTCCTTGTGCCAGAAGCCCAGGGTAGATTGGACTTGACACGTCATGTACCAGAGGGAGTACGAGCCCAGGACACTGCAGAGGCCTTAATGCCAAAGGAGACGTTGATGAAAGTCACATTCCCAGCTATGAATAATTCTTTAGTCACTTGAAAGCAAAAACCCGACACATGATATGCACGAAGCTCTTTTTTCCCCTGAATTACATGATGTGAACTTAGGAAATTCAAAAGCAGAGTGGTAGAAAACTAAGTTCAGCAGCTGTCTGCCTGTTCCCAGGTGCTGAATATCTCCAAGGAGCTGTAGTTTAGGTGCCTTTGTCCCACTCTTCCCCATGGTTAATTCACTTATCCTGCCTTAAGGCTGCGAGGTTGCAAGTCTAGCTGGAAGTGTGACCGTCCTACCAGCACTAAGAGCACCTGCCCTTGGAGCACACTGCTCTTCTCACAGAATAAATTCCACTGTCACGTTCTGTAAGCACAGTAAAGAAGAACAGGAGCATCTTGAAACTGAGCTGTGTGAGAGCTTTGCACTAGGGAAAGTCTCTTTACCTCAGCTTTAAACCATTTCCATCAGGAGTATTTGTCGCCGCTGCTTCTGATAATTGTTGTCACTTCAGTTTTCTTGTAGTGCTTTACATGCACTGGTGAGACTGCTCTTCTTCTCTTTTATCTGTAACACGAAACTTCTGCTTATATGTTGATCAATGGAGATTGGTGATCAGCTCTGAAAAATTCAGTCACTTCCTTAAACTCTTAGCTATCCGTAACTCTCAGTATCTCTTTACACCTCGTCAGCAAACCTCTGAAGAGAGTTTGGTTTTCTGAGTCCTGGCCTTCGAGTAAAACATTCTTCCTTAGACCCAGGAGGCAGCAGGAGCAGGTGAGTGAAGGAATAAGAGGTTGCTTATGTCGAGCTCATTTTCTTAACGTAACCACATTTCAAAATAATCAGATTGATGAGTTTACTTCTAATATGCTTTCTGGCTAAAAGCAAAGGAAAAAAAAGTTTTACCCAATATGCGTTATATGAAATAAAGAATACTGCTAAAATTGGATGTTGAAGAGTGCACTAAGTTAAGGCCTTGAAAGATCAGGACTGTAGATCCTGACATCAATGAAACTGGTGTGAATTTTAGTTCTGAGCTAGCAGATTTCTTTCTAGATACATTCTAGTTCCCTTACCAGCTATTAGACTATGAACATCTAAATAAATGCCTAAAATAATTATGGAATTATGCAGTTTCTGAAGAGTATTTAGTTTCTGCACAAAATGTTGTTAAATGGGAGCGAGATAAGGATACAAAACTGAACGCAGAAGATAGATATAATTATTTCAAAGGAATACGTGAAGGCTTCAGCGTCTTTTACAGTATTTAGGTTTCAGCATTTTTTAATGTAACAGGAGATTAGAAGTGTATTGATTGGAAAGAGCCTATGATATGCAACAGGAAAGCCAAAACTAATTTTATGTATATTGTGTTGTTAGTACTTTCTTACAAGCGTGTTATGCAAACTAAAATTGTGCAGCCTGCACTAGTATATAGTTATAATTACTATTAGATATTTTTATGTCCAAAACATTTTTACAGAATTAAGTAGTTAACTTCTTGCAGGGCAGCGCGATGTCTTTGTCAGGCAGCTGTAGGCAAAGAGTGCTAACAAAGCCTTTGTCTTACAAGAATTGGAGAAGTGGTAAATAATAGTGAAGAAAGGTCGATAGTACCACTGTCTGCATGAATTTGTATTTTTCAAAATGGCTAAATGGAGGGACAAGCATTGGGAAATCACAGATATTGATCGTGTGAAAAGGAATGAAGGACTTTGCTTTCGTGAGCACTGACTCTGGAATGGACTAAACGGTCATGTCTGGAAATGAGCTGAACAGGAGCTTTCGAGGGTGATTCCGTGGCTTTAAGAGCAGATATATTTGGCTTTATTAGTGGGGGAATTACATTTGTAAGCGGGAAGGTGATTCTTTAAACTTTCTGTGGTGTCCGTGAGACCGTTGCTGTGACGATGTATGTGATTCTAGTGTCTGGTCTTTAAAAAGAACATTGAAATTCAAAAAAGATTTCTGAAAAAGCTGTAAAAATTTTGAAAATATTAGAATAAAGCCACCAAACAGTTGAACAGGGGACAGGACGAGGGGGAATGGCCTCAAGCTCTGCCAGGGGAGATTTAGGTTAGAGATTAGGAGGAAGCTTTTTATGGAAAGGGTCATTAGGCACTGGAATATGCTGCCCAGGGAGGTGGTTGATTCGTTTTCCCTGGAGGTGTTTAAGGCACGGGTAGACGAGGTGCTGAGGGACATGGTTTAGTGTTTGATGGGAATGGTTGGACTCGATGATCTGGTGGGTCTCTTCCAACCCGGTGATTCTGTGTGATTCTGTGAATCTTAATGATTTCTCTGAAAAAGAAGAATAAAGTATGAGATGTTCATGGCAAGTACGTGCGTGTCATTCAATTGTAAAACGTTGTTTGGTTTACTAGACAAAGGTGTTAGCATGGAAACTGCAAGTAGGTGTATTTGCTGTCAGAATGAGGAATAGAAGAGCTCCCCAGTAGGCGTAATAAACTGGTGAAAGCATGGTCTTACAGGGCACCTGTGAGTGGCACCACAGTTTGCTGAGAACAAACATAACTTGGGGAACGGGATCCCACTATGAGAGTCCCAAAAGCAAACAAATGAACTTAAAATATCGGTTGTATCAGTGGTTTCTAGCAGTGATGAGAACACTCAAGTCCAATGGAAAAGTAGATACTTATTTTCCATTCACATCTTGCATACCATGAGAGAAAAGAAGCAGTTTTTGCGTAGTACTTTGGCAGGAGGCATTTTCTGATGCTTGTTCAGATGCTCCATTCTGTGCCTTTGGGTTTTTTGACTTGTCTTTTTACCTGACCTCATTCTCTGCCAAAGATTAATGACATTAAGAGAACTTTAAGGCTCTGTTTTTACGGTGTATAAGCCTTATTCCACGCAACGGTAGTAGATATCTTCCAAGTGACATGTATGCAGGAACCTACCTTCTATTATTTTCACTACAGCGCTGCACGTAGTCATGAAAAAACTTCTCCTAACCCAGTGAATCACTTTAGGAACAGAACAAAGTTGGTAGCAGGAAGGAGGAGGGAACTCTTGGTGCTCTCTAGCTGTCACCTAGTGGTGATCCCAGTACCAACAGCAGCTCACCGGGCACTAAAGCTGCGCTGTGGGAAATGCCACTGTCAGAAAGTGCCCTTTGTCCCTCTGGACAGCATCACCATTTAGATTTAACCTTTGAATTTAGATGGATCAATTCTTTATTTAGGATTCTGTCAACTCTCCTTTTGCTCTGAGGACTGCTGGTCACTCACCTAAATGTGCATGCAATTCAGCTAGGAAGAAAAAAGATTATTTATTATAGAGAACATCACTCTTCAAACCACTTGCCTGAACAGCACCATAGCCCCCATCCTTTTCCTCTTTCGTTCTTCCTAATAATTCTTGAATTAGAGGAAAAACCCATGGCAGTTGTGGCTGTGGCTCTTATGTGTGTTTGTGTGGCCCCTCTGAGCATAAAATTCTTCACGTTCTCCAGCAGACAGCAGTGCTCATGTGTGTAATTCACACTGTGCATCTAGTCACAGCAAGCAGTAAGCAGTAAGTGGTGGGGATTTTTTTTGATGCTTAGAGTATCTATGGGACATTTACTAGGTTATTTGTTAAAATATGTTCAGTGGATGCTTAAACTGTAGAAACACTGATTCTTCCTGCCTGAGAGCACAGATTGTGTGAGCTGGGAGTACAGCCGTTAGAATTTCAGTCTTTAAAAACGAGAGAGTTTTCTTGTGCGTTCCTGGGTGGAAGGAGGGGAAAATCATTCTAGTCCAGCAAACTTCTCGTAGTTCAAGAATGAGGAAAAAAAAAAAAAAAGTGCTGATTGGTTTGGACAGCCGCCTCCTTCACAGCAGTGTTTAACCAGAAATATTTGAAACTGATTGATGAGAGATGAAAGATTGCGTGATGTATGACAGAAATAAACTTCACCACATTTTAGCTCATTAATGAACAAAAAAATGTTACCTGTATAAGAAAAAATCCCTGTTTACTGTTTACTTCATTTTTGACATTTCCTTTTTAACAAACCTTACAACAAATAAGATTTTCACAATCATTTTCTCCATCGGGTATTGCAAGTATTTCACTGAGAAATTGGTTGAATGGGATGTCACCGTCCTTTAACTTTAACAAGTGCTGCTGATGGATGTGTCCATTTAAATGTACAACAGAGAGCTGAACTAGATAACGAACTTATTATTACTCTCAGAGGATTACAGGTTAGTCCCAGAGGAGTGCAGTAAGATAGAGAAAATCCATATCTACTGGCTAAACAATAGCCAGAAGGCTGACTGGAGATATTGATTTACTTTCTAGGCCATTTAGACCTTAATGGTGGAGAAAAGCTGAAGTGCTGTTTACTTTTCTGCCAGAATCGACCAAACAACCAGTCCATTTTTTACAGACTTTTGATTGATTTCGCTTAGAGGAATTAGAGGTGATTTATTTTTAAGCTGAGAGCAACTCGTAAATATCTCCCGCTACACAGGTTCCCCGAGAGTAAATGTTAAGTGGAAATACTTACTGAGAAATACTTTGCTGCAAATCGATGTGAACAGGTAACGCTCGGATTCCTTGGTAGGAATGGTGAGGTTATGAACGCCTTTCTCAAGAGTGGCCAAGCCTCCGTTTGCGCTGTGTGAGACAAGACTTTTTAAAGTCCCACCTTTTCCAAACACTGATTGATGGGAATGGTTGGACTCGATGATCCAGTGGGTCTCTTCCAACCTGGTGATTGTATGATTCTGTGATTCTATGAGTCTATGATTGCTGGGCTGAATTTGTGCTCCCCTGGCTGTGGGAGCGTAAGTGGTGCTCAAGGTCAGTAGTGAGCAGCTTTAATATTTGATGTAGGAAAACAGTAATTTATCATGTGACAATGGCCCGTGATACTTCATACTCGCAGCAAACATCTGGCTGTAAGAAACAACTCAGAGAAAGAGCAGGCGTGTTCTCTTGGAGCTTAGAAAAGTAGAGCTGGTATTTGAATAATGTTCCTACATAGGGATAAAGTCACAATTTTACGTTTATTACAAACTCATGGTCTATAATTACTACTTAAGAAAACGCTGCAGAAGATTTTTTTTTTGAAGTCCACTTGCAATGATAAGACCTTTATTCAGGAATCATCGCATAGTTCTGACTTAACATAATAGTCTCTGTTGTCTAGTGAAAACTAGTTTTTCACTGAACAGTCTTGGGTTTTATCCTCTCCACCCCCTTCCCTGAAGGGAGTTAGACTCTGTTAATGGGCTGCTTACATGTTAACAAAGCAGCGTGTATCTCTTACCTGAAAACGAATTACAGTCTGCTCTAGGGCTTGAACAAGAATGTATAAATACAGATCTTTTCAATGTGAAAGTTGTATTTCAAATCCTACATGAGTCTTATGCCACCTCTCCTGACAGCTAAATCATTAATCCTTGCTGATGTATCTGATTCAGCCTCAGCACCGCGCTACACAGGAGAAACTGATGGGAAGAAGAAATATTGCGGTATCTTCCCTTTCTCTGGCCCTTAAACTACAGAAAAATTGCATTTCTGTGACCTAAAAGTCATTAGGACTTCGTTAGATATTGTACAACGATAATCGTTTTTACTGTTCCTTTGGACTTTTAGACTGATGCAGAGGGACTGCAGAAAAGCGAAGAATTTTGAAGAACCTTCATCCTAATTCTTTACTCAACATTCAAATGAAAAGCGATGGGTTACTCTGCGCTCTCAGTCAAAAAGCTGAAAAAAATTTGATAAACCCCATTTCTTTCATAAACCTTTTATAGTCAGCACGCTAAAACTTTACTTAAGAACTTCCTTTATGCTGCTGCAAAGTCCCAAGCAGAAAACTTCACCAGTTGTTTCACGCATGGTTTCTCTGAGCTTTTTTGTTTGTTGGGATTTGGAAAAGTTCCCTTGCCCTTTCTCAGCCCTGATGCTGTAGAACTATATTTTATGGGTGTTAATACTTTTCTTCAGCCTCAAGAAGTTTTTGGCAGAATCTCTTGGAGGATCTGTGTTAGATGCTGTGCTGATATGCTTTAACATACTCTTTAAGATTTGCTTTTTTGGAAGCGAGCCAAGCATGCAGTCTAGACTCTGTGAGTGTTATAAAGCTACGAGTGTCAGCGGGAGCGTTACCTGCAGTTTTCATGAACTACAGTCAACTCTGAGAAGCAGAATTTTATGTTGTGGGAATTTGTGTATCCTGATATGTTCATAGTTCACAAAAAGCTGTGCATGTATTTTAACAAACAATGTGCAGCTAATGTTTTCTGTGTGTCAAATAACATGTCTACACTTAAAAAAAAACAACAAAACCTGCCAGTTTAATATGAGGTTTATCTGTTTGTTTTGTCTTTTTCTTGTTCCTTTTTAAAATTCAATCTACAGAATGATTGAACTGGAACACAGAATAGAGTAGATATATACTAAATCTCATTTAAGAGTGACTTAATTTGGCTTAATTTAGGTCAGTTAGAAAATTATTAACTAACTGAAATGTATTAACTAAAAATTAGGAAGTTTTATACAGAAATAGTGTGCTCATTCTGCAGGCACTGAAATGCTTCATTTGATCTGTATGTACAAGTAGCTCCTTTGATTTCCATTTCTTAATTTAATAATATGCACTGAACTGTACTTGTTTGTTTAAGTTTGGAAAACTAGTTTAACTGATGCAGTTTTTAAGTCAACCAGTTTTTGGAATCCTGCTGATTTTAAGAAATCAGATTGATGCTTGCAGATCACCCTATCCTCATTGACCGTTTTTGATTTCCTTATCAAGTTTAAGTCCTAAAGTATTACAGACTTTAAAGCAAAGAATGATTTCCATTTATCTCAGGAGCTGAAAAGCTGTGAGTAAGGGTGATGTTCAAAGAAATCTAATTCGGGGTGGGGGGAGTTGGTTTTTGGTTTTTTTGCTCGCGAGTGAAGTGCATTAGGAATGAAAACAACAGCTGGTAGCATTGAGCTGCGAGAGATTTTAAAAAGCTGGGGTGAAGTAATGATTAGAAGTGCAATATGGAGCTGTAGTGTAAGAAGTAGAAGCGAAGGCGCTGAACAAGACAAATATAATTTAGGCAGAAGCACAGGTCTAATTACTAGGCTCACTTGATAGCTTAGAATTACCACCCAGAAAGTTTGATTCTTCACCAATTCTCTTGATACAGAAAAGAATCCTACTAGACATCGGTGCTAAATTTACCATTCCTGTAGCACATGATTATCCAAAAATTAGAAAGGCAGAAGGATTTTTGAAGTGATCTTTGTGTTTATCCCTAACATGTAGACTTCCCAAAGCTGGAAAGTATTTAATCACCAGCACATTCCATAGTGGGCACATAGGAGAGGTTTTACGTATTTATTTTAAGCCTGTAAAATTAATCATTTTCTAATTGATTGAATGTATTTTAAACCATTATGGAGCACAGGGATTAAAAAAATAAGTTTTCTCACTACATAGTTCTTATAAATGAAGCAATGACGTGCCGGGTCTGTAGCTCGTGTTCGCTGATAGTCTAACAGATTTTTTGGTGGAATGACTCTTGGTCACGTAGCCTTGTACAGTGACACAAAATCACTGCGCTGCTTTTAGCTGTACTCTCTGTCTGGCAGCCCGCGTAGTCCTTTTAGGTGCTCTTCGGCGTAGAAAGTTTTCTAAATTTGTATTTTGAAGGGTAAGGTGGTAAGTTGTTATAGTAGTAGAATTTATTATTTATACTGCTACCATGTGCATTTTCAATGCCAAGTCCTGATTTCTGCTAAGTATAGAGCTTCTGTCACACTAAAAATGCTTTCTGAAGTCTCTGCACATTTACAGAACGGCACTTTTAACCGCAGCTGATGACTCTGTTCGGTTTGCAGGGATGAAAAAGTTGCCTAAAAATATAGGCACACAAATAAAACATTAATTATAATATTTTCAGGTTTCTAAAAAATCAGTGGTCTTGTGAAAGGAAAAACTTGTCCCATCCTGCCCTACAACATAGAGAGGAATGTACTCTTATTTAACAATTACGAACTTTTTTTATGCAAAGACAATGAAGCTTGGCTTACGCGTGTCACCTGCCTGTTCTCTCCTGAATGGTCTGTAAGAGCTGCAGGAAATTCACTTGAATTATTTCACTTGAAGTAATTATTTCAAGGTATTTCACTTGAATTGCATTTATGCAGGGAGAGGAAACAACCTCTCCAGCGTTTTTACTGTATCGTTTGTTTAGGGATTGGTGGGCACAGTTGGACTCGATCCAGTGGGTCTCTTCCAACCTGGTGATTCTATGATTCTATGAAATGAGGTAGCACAGTGTCTATGCACTTCCCAGAGAGTAAGATAGGTGATATGGCAATTTAAAAATTCCTAGAAGATCGGACTAGAGTGGAGGGACAGCTGATGCTGCCTTTTGCATTGAAGCGGCTATAGGGAACACGTGGACTAGGCTCAGAGCTTGGGTTCTTCTGTGGTCAGTCACTAAAAGGATGCTTTAGATGCCTTGTCCCACCTAATACTTCAGGTATGGGTTTAAAATTCTCTTTTATGAGGTAAAATGAGGGATAATGGTTTAGTGTTTGATAGGAATGGTTGGACTTGATGATCCGGTGGGTCTCTTCCAACCTGGTGATTCTATGATTCTATAATGAGGCTTCATTTATCTTGTAAGGGTTGGGGGGAGGCATGGGGAAGGAGTCTGCTATAGACCACCTAGATAGGAAGAAGAGGCTGATGAGTTATTCTACAAGCAACTGAGAGAAGTCTCATGATCACTAGCCCTTGTCCTTGTGGAGACCTCAGCGTACCAGATGTCTGCTGACGTGTGGTACAGCCGAGAGTCTAGGAGGTCGCTGGAGTGTGTGGAAGAGACCTGCCTGACGCAACCGGTGAGTTAGCCAACTAGTGAAGGTGCCTTGCTGGACCTTTTGCTTGTGACGAGAGATGTGTTGGCTGAAGGATGCCTGGGGCACCCTTACTTATCCTTAAGCTGCACCAGAGGAGGTTCAGATTGGGCATTAGGAAAAAATTCTTCATAGAAAGGGTTATTGGGCACTGGAACAGGCTGCCTGGAGAGGTGGTTTAGTCACCCTCTGTGGAGGGATTAGAAAGATGGGGGGATGAAGTGCTTAGGGATATGATTTAATAGTGGACAAGTGGACAGGTGCAGCTGATCTCAAAGGTCTTTTCCAACCCAGTGTTTCTGTGATTCTTAGGAGAAATTCCACCATTCTTCTCATATGAGTGGAATGGGGAGGCAATGAAGCTTGGAAAGGGTGGGGCTTTGTAAACTCATAAATCTGATTTTTCAGTTAAAAAAAAATGAATCTCCAAAGTCCTGTGAATCTCAAGCAGAGAGGCAGAGATTTTCAGTCTTGTCAGGCTTGAATATTTCCGGAGGGGTCTTAAGGAGAAAAGATTTTGTCAAATGTTTTCTCCTAGACAAGAGTCTGATGTTTCTCATAGAATCATAGAAGGGTTGGAAGGGACCTTAAAGATCATCTAGTTGCAGCCCTCCTGCCATGGGCAGGGACATCCCACTAGATGAGGTTACCCAGGACCCATCCAATCCTCTGTGTGTTTGTAGAGGGCTGCTTATGACTTCCCTTACAACACTTGATTCTTGATTGTTTACCTTCTTTATTTTCCTTAATCTCATTTTTTCCTACTTGGGAATGGTCTAAAGCCCAGTGTTCGAAGGATTTTAAGGGATTTTTTTTTTGGCAAGAATCAAATAGCAGTATTGAGACTTTTCAGTTTTTTCAGTGGGAGTTAAAATATTGGGTAAAGAAAAAAGATTATTTAATTACATATAATCACCTGCATTACAGGGTAACCAGACTGGGTTGTTTGTTTGTTTGCTTTCTAAAACAGAGCTACTGGTGTGCATGTGAAGCAGCCGGTGAGGAGCTGCTCCTCACAAACCTGTCCCTGAACCTCTGGACTGCCCTAACAATGGTCTCATTAATACAAATACTCCTCAGTGTCGTATCTGCTTTTACATATCCATATTAGTGAGTAAGGAAAATTGTTTCATTCATCTGACATCGTTTAAAGATGAAATGTGAAGGTCTGTGACCTTGCTCTAAGATACTAGGTCTATTATAACATATACAGAGAGGGCTTTTTTTAAAAAAAAAAAGAAGAAAAAAGAGCTTTGTTGGTTCTCTAGTACAAGCAAAGCTGGGAAATGTGGAAATGTTTAGAGGCTTTTTTTTTTTTTTTGTTCACGATAAAAAAACTCTTCAGATTAATGACTCATTGGTGCCTCAGCATCTGCTCCCAAGACTGGGGAGTTTGGGGAGGAAACTGAGGAAGATTATGAGGATAAAAATAAGTCAAATGTTAACAGCGAAAATCTGCATGAAGGGGAATGGACAAAAGGATTTAAGGCTTGCAGGAATGTTCATTTATTAGAGCCCAATGACATTATATCACAGATATAACGAAGATGCTTTTTAAGTAAATGTTTTGAGCTTATCAACTGCGTGTTTTTTAAACCCTCACTAACTGTTGTTAAAACAGAATATATTCAAAAGCAAATGTCAGAATTCCATATGTAAAACATATTTCTATGGCACAGTAGAAGCTACCCTCTTACATGAAGGAATCTCTTTGTAACCTGTCTCAGTCAGGTATCGCGCTGGTTTATAGTAGCTGGTTTCTATACCAGGTGCTGCAGGTTAACTCCCTGCAGTTTGTCTCACTTGAGTGACCTGCTATTCCATAACTCCTTGAGAAATATATATTTTTTTTTTCTCATGAGCGTCCTGTTGCATACTGGCACCGAATAGAATCATAGAACAACCAGGTTGGAAGAGACCCACAGGATCATCGAGTCCAACCATTAGATGCATCCTGCGGCACGACTCAAAAGTCAGTGAGTTCCTCCTGCGTTACAGCACCTAGTAGAGTCCTCTCAGTCTCTTAAAATTATCAGTGTGGTGCTTATGTGCCAATATGGGCATTTTGACTTGGGTTTTTGGATAAGTTTCTCCTCTGTATACATGTTAGTAATAGGCTTCTGTCTGCTGAAGTCTGCAGTGTAAGGAGGGCATGTGAGAAAGGCTCTAGATTTAATCATATAAGTGAAGAATGTGAAT
>WAAB01002490.1:80550-92306 GCA_013389865.1 Piaya cayana | reverse complement strand
ACTCCTTGAGAAATATCTCTTTTTTTTTTTTCATGATCGTCCTGTTGCATACTGGCACCGAATAGAATCATAGAACAACCAGGTTGGAAGAGACCCACAGGATCATCGAGTCCAACCATTAGATGCAGCCTGAGGCACGACTCAAAAGTCAGTGAGTTCCTCCTGCGTTACAGCACCTAGCAGAGTCCTCCCAGTCTCTTAAAATTATCGGTGTGGTGCTTATGTGCCAATATGGGCGTTTTGACTTGAGTTTTTGGATAAGTTTCTCCTCTGTATACATGTTAGTAATAGGCTTCTGTCTGCTGAAGTCTGCAGTGTAAAGAGGGCATGTGAGAAAGGCTCTAGATTTAATCATATAAGTGAAGAATGTGAATTATGGATGCGACTATCATCCCGGTTGTGCTCAGGGATTTTCTGGTAGCCCTGGCAGAGTGACCACATCCAATCTGGCTACTGTTTCTGTCAAAAAAAAAATAGACAAATTACATTCTAATCAGTAGAGTCAGAATCAAGAAACAGCGCGTAGACCTCTAATGAAATTGTTGCACCTTTTTTTTCCTGCAAATATTCACGTAACAGATGGGGTTTGGGAGCATCAGTACCTGTCTGGAATGTTTGAACTGGCTGGTAATGGTGCTATCTGTACAAATATTTCAATACAAATGGATAGTTAGAACCTGAGCTATCAAGTGCTAATGGGTGGTGAGACCTTTATTGAAGAGGAATAGGTAATCCAACAAAGATATTAAGAGGAAATGTATTTGGGACCAGAAACGTAAGAGCATAAAAATACCTACCTGGCATCAGCCAAAAGGTCAAAGAGCTAATCTAAGAAGAGAAGAATGGGGTAACGTGTAAGTTCTTTCTATGTTTGTGTTGCATTTATTATATTGACTTCAGTGGCTTTTCCTTCCATGGATTCTCCCAATTGTTTTTTAACTAATGTAAATTTTTAACGTACTGTTAGCATCCTTGCAAGCTGTGTAGGGAAAACTTTCATTAGTTGTATCTACTGTCGCCGAAGGCCTTCTCATCTGTCCTAACTTGTTCTTATATTCATCCTCCCAGGGGCGTATATGACTTCAGAGAACTCTGTCTCATCTCTCCCGTTTATCACATTTCTAGGCTGAGGAGTTCAGATACGTTCAAGTTTGAGTGTCTTCACTGTTTTTCTCATACTTCTCCAGTTCTATTGTACCTTTTTTTTTTCTTTTTCTTTCCCTCCTCCCCCCCTTTTCACCTCTGGGGAGAGGAAGGCTGCACATAGCACACAGTATCACAACACAGTTCATGCAGATTCTGTTAAACGCTGCTGCGGCTCTTCATTCAGCTATTGTAACCCTGAGACTTTGTCCCTGAGAACTCATCACTGCTTGTAAAACCAGGATTGTTCTTTATTTTCCTCTAAGGATGATTTTACATTTATTCATATTAAATGTCAACTACATGTTTATACCCCAGTCACTCAGTGCTTCAAAGCCTTTTGCAGCTCTTCATAATTTGTGTTTATTTATTACTGCAAGCGATCGGGAGTGAGCAAGATGCCCTGGAGTGGGATCTTGGATGGACACGACAGCACAGCTGAGGGCAGGAGAACTGAACAGGCAAGGGGGGAGCTGGTACTTACAGCTGGAGCAAACTGCAGTCTGTAGAAAATTGAGCAGGGAGCTAGAGAAGTGGGGCAGGCAGGTGGCAAACAGAAACTGCAGACCAGCTGCCTGCAGAAACGCAAGTTACAGTGCAAAATGCTGCTATAAAGTATGAGAGAGAATGGAGTCAAGTCCAGCTTCACAGCCCCAGAACTAATAAATGTCAGGAAGAGAGGATCTCACAGTGTTACTTAAGGGTATAAGCTTGCATGGAGGAGCTTTCCAACAACAGGTGGTATTGTTGTATGATAATTTGATTTTTATATTTTTTTTTTATTGTGGGAAACCAGAACTGTTCTTTCAGCATTTCAACTTTTCTATCTATACAACCTCTGCTCGTGATGTGCGCTGTAAGAGAGTAACACTGAGATTTGCCATAAGTACAGCTGGTAATGGGAAAAGAAAAAAAATTGACAAAGATGTCTCTATTAAAATCATGCCAGTCACACATAAATCTCTTCTGGATGTGCATCTCCACTGGCTATTTCCTTACCTTTGCGTATGATTCATTATAAAGCAGAACAGGAATTATACGATTGTTAAGACAGAAGTGGAAAGAAAAGAAGAACATTAGAAAAAGTCATACATTCTTATTAATATATATTATGTGCTGCAATGAAATCATTTTTACCCAAGTATAAAATTACCTAGATAATAGATTTATGAACAGTGAGAAAAGATGGAAAATATGTTGTCTCTCGAAAACTTATGTGAGCAGGATAGGACTTGATAAAAATATTCTTTATGTTAAATTGTATGAAGCATTAAAATATTTTTAGCAGCTGAAGTTTCATTTTATTTATTTCCTAAGATATTTAGCATTTAGTTAGATAAAATCTGATGTATCAGCACACTTTAGTAGCAGAAATATAAAGGACAGACACAGTAACATACAATCCCCTGTAGATTTTATTTTATCTACTCTTGAACGTATGTCGCTTGAGCTGGAACTCCGTAAAACAGAAGCAGAAACTTCAGATGCCTAAGACAACTTTTCCATTACCTGAGAGGAATTAAATGGTAAAGGTTCCGGGCTCTTTTATTCCCAGCTGCAGAAGCAGACTCCAACAGCTGATTCTTCTTCAGTTATTCCTGGGTGCAGACTCTACCCCTCCTTCCCCCTCTGTGTGCTGGAACCATCTATGTTGGTGGTTTGTTTAATGAAATATGAAATTCTAAACTCAAAGCAGGACACAGCCATGGATTAATGGAACAAGTTGGGGGGTTTTGTTGGTTTTGTTTTTTTCAAAGGGTGATCGGTTCCCATGAATTTAGCTAATCTTTTATTTATCTTTTATTTTTCTTTGTTTTCTTTCTTTTTCCTTTTTTTTCCCCCCATACTATTTCATACCATGAACTGTCTGAACTAAGATCATAGAATCATGGAATAGGTTGTGTTGGAAGGGACTTCTAAAGATCATCTGGTCCAATCCCCCTGTCTCGTACAGGGACATTTTTTACTAGATCATATTTCTCATAGTATGATCCATGCTGACTCCAAACACTTTCGGCAATGGGGCATCCACAGCTTCTCTGGGCAACTCGTTCCAATGTCTCGCCACCCTTATTGTAAAAAAATGCTTCTGTATGTCCAACCTAAATGTACACTTTTTGATAGAATCATAAATAATAATAACACTCCCTTAGAGATGGATTATTCCCATCTGTATACTTCATGGATTTTTACACTGTTTTCTGAAATCTCTGGTACGAACCCCTGTCAGTGACAGAACATTGGAACAGCTGTTCCACTTTCTCTCCCAGTATGGTTCTTCCTATACCATTTTTAGACCTCATTATCCGTATTTTCAGACTCCAGAAATATGTGTTTTCACTTGAGTCTCCTTTAGCATTATTTTTCTTCCCTTGTCTATTTATCATCATTCTTCTTGCAGTATTGCAGAACTTCAGTGCATTTTGAAATTGGATTCCTATCTTTTTCTCATTCTTCTCTTTCCTGATTCCCTCGTTTTTCTCCTTTTTCTTTCACACGTACTTAACAGCCTCTTTCTCCCCTTGGACTCTTCGCTGTTTCGCCTCTGTGGAAATACAAGTGTGTCTTACACCTCCCTTTGTGCACACTGCTCTGGGATTTTTTCGTAGAATCACAGAATAACCAGGCTGGAGGAGACCCACTGGATCATCGAGTCCAGCCATTCCTATCAAACACTAACCCATGTCCCTCAGCACCTATTCCCTGCAGAGTGAAAATCCACATTTTCTTGGAACAGAGGACAAAAGAATGAAAAAGGAGAGACATTTTCCTTTTAAATACTTACCCTGAATCTTGGGCTCTAAACACGATCCACAACTGATGAGATGATGCTCGTCCACTCTACAAGGCTTCTTGCCTACTTTTTTTTTTTCTTGCCTACTTTTTTTTTCTTGCTGTGGCATTTTTTTCTTTTTAAATTCATAGCTCACTATAAATTGTTGTTCCTGAATGCTGTTCTTAGACTGGGAGCTTTATGCTGGAAACGATGTGAGTTTGTGATACAGATTGGAACCAAGTCTTAATGCTCACCGACAAACAGCACTTCTACAGCATAATTGGAAAAGCTTTTTAAAGGGTGTTTTCAGAAGACACTGCTCAGGGTTTATATTTTGGGAAAATGGTATAGCTTATGAAGGAAACCAAGTGCTGCTTGTCCATGGCAGATGTTCTTTCAGAGATTTATGGCAGAGATTGCTTCCCAGCAGTGGACTTTTCAAGGAATTTACCTTGGAAAAGTTATGAATTCTAGTAATTTCACGGGTAAAAATCTCTGTACTTTGCATAGGTTAAAGGATAAAAGATGACAAAACGAGAGACACAAATTTGTTCTTTCTCTGCTAGATGAAAATATTGAAAATAAAGCTTTCCCAGAAGGTATTTCCAAATGTTCACAACATAATTAAATTCTGTACGTATTTTCATGCAGACAACCAGAGGCATATTCATAGAATCATAGAACAAGAGGGTTGGAAGAGACCCACCGGATCATCGAGTCCAACCATTCCTATCAAAATATTCTTGATGCGAGGCCACCCTTGTGCTAAATTTAAAGTCTCTGCTCTGAAGGCGTGGCCTTATCAAACCAGTTCAAAGTGTACGTCATCAATCACACTCAAGCAAATACACATGTTTTTTGGAAGCCATTTAAAAAAAACCGTCAAAATATTTCAGCTGAAATTGTATAAAAAGAATTCCTGATGTGGAGATTTCTAGTTTAAGTGATTGAAGCTTGACACTGCATCACTAAAATAAAGTAGAAATATGTATAATAAATATAAATAATAAATGTAAATAATAAATATAAATAATAAATATAAGAACTGTGACTAGAATGTGGTAGGAACTTAGAAATGCGGCAGTGTGAGATTGTTCCAACTGTAGGTGTTTAACACCAGAATATGAATTTGTTCCTGAGGATTCAAGACGCTCTTGTTTTATTGTTGTAGACTTCTCTTAGCAGCCTAGAGCTGCTCTATTGTTCTGCGTGTTGTGACAGAGGGTGCACACGGCCATGAAGTACCGATGCTCTTCAGACGTAGAATATTTACTGTTTCCATATTTAGCTACAGGACAAGTTTTCAATGACATGTCTTGTAATTGCTTAATCAGAAAGGTTATATGAAATAGTTTTAGCAGTAGGGGGGTTTCTGATTAACTGATAATGGAGCAAACCCGTATCACAGACTTATTTTGATCATTTTGCCTTGATTACCAAATATTAGCCTGAACTTTTCCAACAAAAATATACCAAGTTTCCAAGTCTGACACTTCTCCACAGCTCAGAAATGGCAGTATTAGCCTTCCTGTACTGTCTTGCCTATTTGTTTCATCCCTGCCCGAGAAGATTATTTCATTAATCAGAAAATTGACCGGTGCTTGAGGGTGTAGAACGCCACCAGCATAAAAGGTGCTCGGGCTCTCGAAGAACAGGTATTTTTGTTGTTCCTGCATCCATAGAATATATATTTTGATGTCCTGTAATCCAATAGCAGGATTAGGCCAGCCTTTGATCATTATTGATGTTTTATTTATGCTGTATTTTCAAACACAGAGATATTTAAGAGTTTAGCGGTGCACTTCGAGGCATACGCAAACCCCTTTCCTGTACAATAATCTATTCCCTTTCCTATTCCAGTGAAACCAGTGTTATAAAGCAAAGTGCTGTCGCATACCTGGGAGTCAGTTTCTTACAGTTTTAACACTGCAAAATTGTCATTAAATATGTATTTGTTTACTAGTGTAAAATTTATTTATATCATTATGAAAGAAATAAGAATGGCCATGAGAGTAGTTCATTAATCTTCTAAATGGGATCTTCTACTATTTGCTGCTGTCTTGATAAGCAGAGAAGCTTCACCTGTTTGAAAGAGGAATGCAGGTGGAAGATATAAATTTAAAGGCTTTTTGTTATTAGAAAAATTAGTCGATTTACTGTAATAATAAGACTGGTCTTGTTTATGGAAATTATAGCATAGTTTGTGTTGATTTCTTTACATTCAACTCTGTACATGAAAAAAACAAGATATAGTACAGCCTTCTGTTCAATAAAAAAGGGTCTATTGGAATAAAAACTACTCTGTTTCATGGATGTTAAAAGGATTTGGTAAATCCTATTGAAAGCGAAGAATAGATTTATTTGTATCTACCTCTGCCTTTGTTGTGGAAAAGCTGTCAAATAGATTGTCTTTCTACCCTTAAAAAGAGAGATACAGTAGACCAGAGAACTGAGGACAGGCACACACATCTACATTTTTTGACCTATCCTAATCTTATAAGAGTGTATTACAATGACAAGAAACACATCTACCATCAAAAGTTCAGCTGATGAATGTATTTAATCTTCTGTCATATAGTTCTACAAGGTTCTGATTTATAAATCTAAAATGTGCTAGTAAACCTTGAGCGCTCCGACAATGTTAGGTTTTGTTTTGCTCAAATGCATGAATTTGGCACAATATATTCTGATTGACTTTGAAATATTTCTATCTATCTAATCTTTGTGGAAGTCAAAGAGTTTATTATATACTGTGCTGAGATCTCTTCTATTTAAAGCCGGCTTTTCCATAAAGAAAAAGAAAAGATGCTTCGTTTGAGGTTAAAAAAAAAGAATAGGAGGAGCTCTCAAAGGAGAAGATGCAAAGGCTTGTTGATCGTACTCAATAATAAAATCAAAAGAAATTGCAAAATATTTTCCTGAATATTTATATCAGGTTTTTTTAATTGTTTCATTATTCATCATCCCTCTGTAGAAAGTAGCAGGGAAGTGGCTACATCCAGATGTTCCAGCGAGACCCAACAGGAATTTGGCTCTATGTTTGCGCTTGTTTGGAAACGAAAGGACTCTACGTTTCTTCATATTTGTTGGTACAAATAGACCAGTTTATCCTAGGTCATCGTGTCAGTGTGCTAACTAATCTGCAGGTAAAGAAGGAAAATACATGAGGTCGCTTCTACTCACCAACTCTTGGTGCCTGGGCTGAGCTTTTCTGACTGGAGGGGCTCTTTGACGAATACGCCGTTTATCGCAGAGCACGTTCTCAAAAAAAAGATTTCCAAACGTTTTCAGATTTTGTGTGCAGAAACCTTTGGAAGTGCTTGTAACTTTTTCTTAGGAATTTGTTGATTTCTCTCTTACTGTTCTTCTGTTCCCCCTCCTCCATGCCAACGCGTTTCTGGGAATAGCTGGGTACTGCGAGGCTCCTTCTTTGTGGCTTTAAGAGCCATTAAGTGGACTTTTGTTAGTAATTTGAAATAAGTGCCAAGGGTAGGGTTTGTACTTTTGATATCTGCTCTTGCATTTCACCCTTCTCCACTTCCAGCTCAGGCAAAACCAGTAATTTTCAAGTTCGAAGCACCCTGTGCTGTGTCTGTATCAGAAAACAGTTTATACAAGTGGATGAACTGTGTTAATATCTGATTTCCAAGTGTGAATAATGAATTCCAATTCAGCGGGTTTGTTGGTTTTTATTTTTTTTAGTTTAGCTTCTTGTTTTGTTACAGAATAATAATTACTCATGAGAGTTAAACAAAACGGCACGTTCTTATTTGAAATGGTACTGATGGTGTCCTGATTGTATATAACAGTAAGCAGTAAGTCTGGTAAAACAGAAGCGCAGTCTTTATGTATTTAAGGAGAAAAAAGTGTAATCTCTGCCTGCTGTCATGATAAACTAAGCAATTTGCCAGCATTTATATCCAGTTTTGTTTTTCTGTAGAATCTGTTAATGAACTTCAAGATGCAGGTCTCATCACCCATTTAAAATGTGTCTGTGAGTTAATTACCTGGTAATACAGCTCTCCTACTGCAAAATATCTAAAGATTGTAGGAGCTGGAATTTTTATTTTCTTCAAATATCTCTTCTGTCGTCATGAACAATAAGCTTTTACCTTTAGGTAACGTAAGGCGAGCGGGATTTTTGTCTTGGCTCTTCTTCATGATGGGAGTGCCCTGGTGCACGTTCTCGTACGCCGCGGGATAGAGATTTTAACCACGAATCAGAAATCGTGTAGTAGTTGTAAGACACGAAATGAAATTGATCCATTTTTTCTGAGGTATGTCACTAGTTAAGTGACAAAAAATATTCTGATAGTCACTGAAAAAGAAAAGTCAAAGGTACATTTGAACCTGTCAGTTCAACACGTTCCTGTTATCCCTTTAGGGGATATCATACAACTTGACACCAACATTTAAGCTTTGAAAATTATGAGCTCATCTATTTCAAATGGGATGTCATATGTTCCCAAGCCTTTGCCATTACTTATAATGGAAGACAGGATGATCACGTTTGTCACATATTGATAGTGAATAAGATCTTTTTTTCTTTTCTTTTTTTTTTCTTTCTTTCTTGTTTCAGAATGAAGAACAAATTTTGGTATTTTGAATTTGGCACTTCGGAAACTTTCTCAGCCACCTGTAAGAAGCTGCATGAATCAGTAGAAATAGAAGTAAGAAACTAATTGTTGCCTTTCTCCTTGAAATGTCACTGGTTTGGCTGAAATGCAGGGAGCAAGGGTGCAGAGCGCCTGAATCCGAGAAGGCAAAGCAGTGCACATCCTTTCGACCCTATATTCCAAAATATTATTTTTATCATGTCTATTTGTAGTGCAGCTCTGCACGCTGGAACAAAGTTCGGTTTGATGATTAGTGAAGTCTTAATACAGTAGACAAGGTCAAGAGGTGAAATATGACATTAGAAATCAATAGGGAGCGTGGCTAGGTCAGATGGAAAAATGAAAGGCTGTCAGAGGGAGTGAGAGCTGCTGCAGGATTAAAATTAAAAAAAAAATCATCTTATTATTTCTGGGTCCCAAGTTTTTATAACCTTTAAAACTCAATTCCCTAAAATTGTACTTACTTTCCTGAATAAAGGTTAAAGAATATATATTTTTTGGAATCATTCCTCTTCATTAAATAGCTTTTCTCTTGGCACGAGGGGTCATCTTTCCATTATACATTGAACATTAACTGAAAAGACACAGGATAGTTATAGACAAAATAGGAATTTAAAATAATGTGCCACTGCTTCTTTGATGGTTTATAGCCTAAATGGCTACATTACATAAACTGTTTGAGGGGCTGATATTTATAAATAGGAAAATGAAAAATGTGAAACGAGCGAAGGTACAAACCTGAGAACTTAAGTTAAATAATGAAATCATTCCTCAAGAGGATTGTGGTGCTTTTCCTTTCCTGTAGTAATGAGAAACTGCACGTGTCAGTGGACTATTTGTGCTT
Organism: Piaya cayana; assembly: GCA_013389865.1. Taxonomy (NCBI): domain Eukaryota; kingdom Metazoa; phylum Chordata; class Aves; order Cuculiformes; family Coccyzidae; genus Piaya; species Piaya cayana. The sequence continues at coordinate 82,927 of WAAB01002490.1, read as the reverse complement.
CTCTGAGAGGCACGGTGGGAGTTACGAGAGTCTGGTCAAAGCCTCCTGAAAAGTGAAGTATGAAATGATCTGTAGGGACAACGGATCTGATAGTAGAACAGTAACCAAGAAACTGTAAGACCTGGGTGCCAGACTCCCCTGTTTTGTTGTTATGTTTCTTTTCAAAGTGGAAGTATGTTAGATTAGAAAATTAAAAAAAAAAAAACCCAACCAAAAACAAGCAAACAAAAACCTAAAAGCCAACTAGGCAACCAAAAACCCTGGGGAAAATGAACCAAACAAAAAAAAACCCTTGCTTCCAAAGACAGTGCTTCACACATTTGGGTTTCAGTATATGTAACGTGTAGCTTGAAAAATATTTCATTAGTTATAGAGAGAAATGCTTATCTGATTTGATTGGAATATACTGCAAGGTGAATGTGCTTCTCAATGAAACACAAATTGAAGAGCAGGTTTTCCCAAGAAAATATTTCTATTCAGCAAAAATCATGCGTAGCCTGTAAGATGCGATGATCTTAAACCAGCTAATTGTAATCACTGCAGGGTGATGAAATGTTAACAACCTGAAGCCAATAAGTGAGCACACAAGTTTGTCATGTTGCTGATACCAGTTGTATTATGATAACCAGCTCTTATCAATAACACCGTCATTACCAATGAGATGTTACATTGCTGGTATATGAAACATGGGTTTTTAACATTCACTTCATCTGCCCTGGTCATTATTATTATTAGTCCTATAATTAGAAGAAAAAACATAAGGGAAATAGTTTCCAAAATGTTAGCCCAGGTGTTAGAAGATGCTCATTTACAGATTTATTTACAATGAGTAAATGACATTTAAATGAACAATGCCTGCCAATATGCTTGTATTTGTTCCTTGCTTGTATGTTCCTCGCACTGTTTTCATGTGATTTTGAACTTGCTGGCCCTTGCTTGTGCTTGTTGCTGTAAATGAGAACTTGGTGCATGATACCACGTTTCTCTCTCAGTAAAATGCACAAAGAATCCATTTGCTGAACAAAGCCCATGAAGGTTAAGGAACTGTATTGCCGGGCTGGGAGACAGCGATCAAAATAATTCGGTGGGCAAACGCTCTATTTGAATTCTAACTTAATTAAGTCCGGCTTTCCCGATACTCGTGTCTCATATTCTGTATATTTTCTTCTGTGTGAGACGCAGAACCAAGTCTGGATGCTCCATTCTTGTTATCCATAATAAGATATGATGTTATTTCCAAGTTGGGATCTAAGAAGTGGAGGAGAGAAACGTAGATTCTAAAGGGGGGGAAAAAAGGCAACAATGAGTATTTATTTTTAATAATGATGTGTAAGTAAATGAGGCTTAAGATTTTTACAGTTTATAGCATTTGCCTTGTATTTTCACTTCAGAAAATCAGAAAGGAGTGTGAAAGGTGTTTAATTACAGTAGGCGTAGATCCATACCTACCACACCGTAAAACCATTGAGGGACCAGAGAAAGCCTGTTGTGCTACCTGGTGTTGATGGGTGGGAGAAAGGAGATTAAAGAGTCACGTAGTCTTGCACGATATTGCACTTGCTTACACCACAGAGCTGTGATCTCTGCTGTTTTCCGGCATAGATACGTTCTGAGCCCTGAGATTATCAGAATAATGTTGATCTAATGACTGAACTGTCGAAGATACTGCCTGAAAAGGGTGAGAAAGAAGGGGGGAAAAAAAAGATCTAGAAGTGCTAGTGTTTATTTGTGATCTAGGTAGGCACGCTCCACGTTTTTAAAGCTTTTATTCTTAGCAACATCGTTGCATTATTTGAGAAGGAGCAGAACACATCTGTGTTTTGTTGTTGTATTGTACGAATGTGTTAGGACAACGCGGAGCTACCTGTAGCGCAAACCTCTTCTCTGTGTATGAACACACACACAAAAAAAAATCCTCTTTTACTAATTCAGAAAGTTCCTCATCACTGTGGGACTCGGAGGCCTCGTCGAGTAATTGTCTTCGTCTACTACCTGCTGTGTTCAATATTGAGTGAAAATGGAAGCCGGGCCCTGCACCGTCCTATTCCACGATTCTTCTTTTATTTAAATAATTCCAGTCAGTTTGGGGGACGCCAGACCTTTATAAATTAACAGCAGGGAAATACCAAAGGTGTCAGATTGCATATTTATCATCTTTCTCGTGTAATACTTAAATATGTATTAAGAAGTGACTGACATAAATTAGGCAGATTTCAGAAGCCACAGGCCGTGGCTTGTAGAGGACCCCCTTCTGCTTGACATTTCATCCTTGTCAAAGATCAAATTATTTTAATTTAGGCTGCAAATTATAAGGAATGAAGACTTCTTTGTGGGAATTCCCTGTGGTAATCTGACTTTTGTTGTTACTGCTGCTTGT
>WAAB01002490.1:51454-79562 GCA_013389865.1 Piaya cayana | reverse complement strand
AGAAACGTAGATTCTAAAGGGGGGGAAAAAAGGCAACAATGAGTATTTATTTTTAATAATGATGTGTAAGTAAATGAGGCTTAAGATTTTTACAGTTTATAGCACTTGCCTTGTATTTTCACTTCAGAAAAACAGAAAGGAGTGTGAAAGGTGTTTAATTACAGTAGGCGTAGATCCATACCTACCACACCGTAAAACCATTGAGGGACCAGAGAAAGCCTGTTGTGCTACCTGGTGTTGATGGGTGGGAGAAAGGAGATTAAAGAGTCACGTAGTCTTGCACGATATTGCACTCGGTTGCACCACAGAGCTGTGATCTCTGCTGTTTTCCGGCATAGATACATTCTCAGCCCTGAGATTATCAGAATAATGTTGATCTAATGACTGAACTGTCAAAGATACTGCCTGAAAAGGGCGAGAAAGAAGGGGGGAAAAAAAAAGAACTAGAAGTGCTAGTGTTTATTTGTGGTCTAGGTAGGCACGCTCCACGTTTTAAAGCTTTTATTCTTAGCAACATCGTTGGATTATTTGAGAAGGAGCAGAACACATCTGCGTTTTGTTGTTGTATTGTATGAATGTGTTAGGACAACGCGGAGCTACCTGTAGCGCAAACCTCTTCTCTGTGTATGAACACACACAAAAAAAAAAATCCTCTTTTACTAATTCAGAAAGTTCCTCATCACTGTGGGACTCGGAGGCCTCGTCGAGTAATTGTCTTCGTCTACTACCTGCTGTGTTCAATATTGAGTGAAAATGGAAGCCGGGCCCTGCACCGTCCTATTCCACGATTCTTCTTTTATTTAAATAATTCCAGTCAGTTTGGGGGACGCCAGACCTTTATAAATTAACAGCAGGGAAATACCAAAGGTGTCAGATTGCATATTTATCATCTTTCTCGTGTAATACTTAAATATGTATTAAGAAGTGACTGACATAAATTAGGCAGATTTCAGAAGCCACAGGCCGTGGCTTGTAGAGGACCCCCTTCTGCTTGACATTTCATCCTTGTCAAAGATCAAATTATTTTAATTTAGGCTGCAAATTATAAGGAATGAAGACTTCTTTGTGGGAATTCCCTGTGGTAATCTGACTTTTGTTGTTACTGCTGCTTGTCAGTGTGCAAAAGATATAATATGCATGCAAATAAGGTTAAAAAATATGTACTATCTAATTATCCAGCCAGTACATTCCACTTGAAGACAGTGGGAGGCCTGACACACAGTATGTGTTTGATTCATTGAGGCCTGCAGGGTATTTACACAAGATTACTTTTAATTATGAAATTAATATCTGTTTATCTAGAATGTATAGCAGTAAGTGAGCATACACATGAGCAGAATTTTTAGTAAAATAAATCATCTTAATATTTAATACATATAAAAGATAGAGGGGAGCCACAAATTTGCTTCCAAAATAGCAGTGAAGACCCGTGACTTTTCTCACTCGTAAGAAAACCGTTGCCCTGGAGTGAAAATTATGGTCCCTTTATAAAATATAATTCAGTAATTCAGAGCTGGATTTAGCAGAGGAATGGACTTCTGTAAAATGCCTCCAACAGTTTTTCTGTGGGAAGCAGGAGAAATACCCACTACTAAGAGGAGATGTCCTACAGCAGTGATTCCATCACTGAGTGGCTATCCCACAAGAGTAAGATTCTTTCCACGTGTCCCGTAAGTCTTGGGAAGCTTTTAAAGCCCTGGTACCTCTTCTGGAGCTCCATACACTCCGTTTGCCTTTGGCAGTGATGCATATTTCAAAGAAGTGGCTGATGTCTGGGGTAAGAAATGTTGTAGCTGCATCAGCATTCTGCTGTACCCAGTTTCGCTGATTTTACCTCCCAGCAGGGGTTATTAGTTGGGCATCGCCCTCCACTAATGTGCTAGTTGTGCTTTTGGACTGAAACTAGTCCCTGTATGGATTCTGTGCTGTCTGAGCCTGCTTAGACTCTTTCCCAAGAAGCTGTATATGCTCTGCATGCAGGAACCTCCCTATTCTCTATCACATGGAAGGGACTCAGGTGTCAAAATTATCATTGAAAATCACAGGCAGACAGTCTAGCTGGAACATGCAAGAAAAAGAAGTCCAGTTATTGTTATAGAGATTTTTCTAAGTATTTTTCTGCTAATAGCTACAGGGAAGCTGCAAATATATTTCACTTGGGCCAATAAATAGGTATCAGATGGCAACATGACTAACAAAAGGTCCCACACAGACACAATTAAGAGCTGAATGGAAGCACATTTTACCTTCTGAATGAACGTCTGTTCCTATCTCGTGTTTTCTTTCCAAGTATATACCTTGGGTATCAACTTTGAATAACCCATTAACAGTGTTAAGAATGATGAATTGTTGAAGATAAATATCTGATAGGTAAAACGTTCTGATTTTTATTTTTCCTTTACTGCTTTCTCTCTCTCTCTTTTTTTCCCCCCCCTTTCCTATTTTCTCCTTGCTAATCAGTGTGATGGAATTCAACTAGACTTAACCAATATTTCTCTGGAAGGAATTGCCATTCTGAACATCCCAAGCATGCACGGTGGATCGAATCTTTGGGGAGAGACAAAGAAAAGGCGTAGCCACCGTCGGACAGAAAAGAAGAGGTCAGATAAAAGAACCACTGTCACGGATGCCAAGGAACTGAAATTTGTATGTCAAGGTAAGCTCACAGGTGATTATAGACTATCTGGCTCTATGCAGTCACCTCAGTTTTATAATTGCCCTTCCACTGACTCTTGCCAAGAAAAAGGACAGACAGCTCAGAGCCGTTTTTTCTGGTGCATTTGTCTTATCTGCTGGGAAGCACCGGAGCAAAGGCTTAAACAAAGACATACTGACAATTAGAATCTGTGTACTTACAAACCTGCCTCAGATGTTACCTCTTAAGCAGACTAAGCACACCATGTGGCACCGTTTGCTACTATGATATATAATCTAGAAAAAGCTGGAGGTTTTGAGCTGGGAAACGCTTACTGAGCATTTATAATGCTTCTTAATGTTAGTGCGCATAAAACTTGGGGATAATCATGCCCTGTTTCTAACACACTTTGTCCTGAGGCTGTGAAAAATTACTTCAGAGTAGCAAGAGAAAGCTGCCTAAACATTTTATGTTTCAATACTGTGATGCTATATACAATCCTCGAATGCCTGTGCTGTAGCTTGCTTGTATAGGTGTAATCCATCCTTCCAGGGCTCGTATGCTTTCCTGGTGATTAGGAAATTTTACTCCATAAATTTTGTCAGTGATTTTTGACAAAGTTTACGGCGAATAGTCGTCTCCATTCTAATTTGCAGAATCTGACTACTATACATTATACATATCACAGCGTATCACAAGTTCTAATGATTATGAAACTGTTCTGTTCACACCAAGGGATGAGTAGACCAGACTTTGAAAACTTTTTTTTTCCTCTTTTCACCCTATGGAAAAGAGTAACTCTGGCTTTGGAGTGTCTTCCTGCTTCTCTTCCTTACTCAAACTGAACAAAGACTCAAGGCTTTAACCGTCCCACGTTATTTGGACTGTCCCTTAGGAATATCCTATTTTTTTACATTTCAGCAGCAGTAATTTTTAAGTGACTAGTTATATCTTAATTAATATCAGTTGCAGTTTTAATCCAGCTAATTTATCTGGACGACCAAAGTTTAGGAATAAAGTCATTTCTATGGCTTGGAGGTTGCAACAGGTATTAGGACTCAAAATTTCAGTGTTTTAACAATTTGGTATGAGTTCTCAGTATCTCAGAGTAACTTACTAGCGCACTGTCAGCTGAAGTCTTATTGCCTGCTAAGCTTCTGCATGTACACTACAATTTCTGTATTATATCCTGATGTTGAAGAGGTGGAAGCAGGCTATTGGGTGCTGGACTCCCCAAAATGTTTTCTTGTGTTGCTTCTGAATGTAAGGAGATACGACATTTCACACTTCTGATAGTAGCGAAACAAGGTGTTGTAGCCCTTTTCCGTTACTGAAGTTATATTTGTATTTGAGACATACATAACAGCGGTTTCAAACTACTGACTTTGTTGTATTAGAAGTGTATTGTTGCACTCCATTTCCATTTTCCTGGACAGGAAAAAAAAAATAATTAAAATTTAAATTATCTGTTAATATGTTCATAATGCAAACAGTCAGCACCTTACTTTAGAAAAACTAGGTTCGTGACGGTTTCTGATCGCTTTTTATGCATTGTAGATGGAAGTAGTTTCAACCAAAAGGCAGTTTCAAAGCAGTGATTGACTTCTCAATATCGTAAGCTAGAGCACGTCTTGCCCCTGAGTATGTGGATAGTAGTACTGGCTGCAGCTACACCAGTATTTCAGTGCTTAACAGGACTGAACTTGTATTTCACAGTTGTCCCTGTTTAATGTGTTACCGAGTGCATCATTGAGCAGTTTTGATCGTGCAAACTGGATTCCTTTTAAATGGGGAGGGAAAGGAAAGGACACGTGTTCTCACTGCAAATAGTTATTCAATCCGGAGAACCAGATTAAAACAACTCAAAGTTAAACTCCAAAATGGACGTGGTGTGAGCATTTGAGAACCAGCGGATTTGCCCTGTAGATCCACTCGTGTTTTATATTGCAAAGAGTAGCCCCTAAATTATGCTGCCTAAGATGGGTTCTCAGGTTAGAATGTGCTTCTCCATCTCAGTATCCAAGATTATTGCTGAATAATGGAATTCAATCAGTTTTATGTCTAGGCTTCTCAAACAGTTTTGGTAAATCTAAATGTACCCACTGTGGAAATAACTGCCTGTCACTCCTGAAGCGCTATGATTCCTTCAACAACTTTGTGCAGGCAAATCCAAGAGCCCGATATTGTCTAGCTGGTTGTTTTCTTAGGGACATTTGGATTGTACTTTTTAGCTTGAAGAAAACGTTCTACTAAATGTTAGTGCCTGGTGCAGAAATAGGTATTGCTGTATCAAGAACTGTGGTAAACGCTTGTGAACTTCTGTTAGTTTGTTTGTTTATTTACTTATTCTGAATAAATATACTTACAATTTATCTTAAGTCCAAGTAAAGCGTCTAATCACTTGACAATTAAGCAGTGTGCTTTCTAGGAGATAGTAATCAAACATCCTCATATTTTTCATATCAAAATATGTATCAGATTTTTGTGTTGGGGTTTGGTTTTGTTTTGATTTTTTTTTTTAATTTTGCTCCTAAGTGTGAGCATGCACGTTTGGTTTTAGTCTTCTTCAACTGCAGTGGCACTGGGGTTTTTTTAACTGTATATCAATCTAGATTCTCTAGATCTCTCCAGTAAACTTTTCGCTGAGCGGGGTAGGGTTCATTTGGGATGGATGTTGTTATGGTTTGATTTGCTTTGATTGCTGCTTTGATTTGCTTTCATTGCAGCAGTTCAGTCAGAGCTCTGTCCTGAAATGGAATCTCTTTTAAAGTCTTTATTGCAAACATATACAGAACTTGCTTTTGCGTGAGTAGTTCAGATCACCTCAGTGGACTCATTCCTGAGGATGATATCGATGAACTATTAACGGGTGAAACATTTAGACTGTAAGTATTTCTGTGTAATATTTTCTTCCTGTTTATTGTTTACACCACCAAGCCCACTGATACTTAAACAAATATTTATCAGGCTGATCTGCACAGCTTGTTAAAAGATCTACAGTGTGATATTACCCATCAACGTGTCAGACTACTAGATGAATTCAAGACAATGCGTATTCATGTTAAAGCCCCTAGGCATAAACCAAGCTTACCAATAGGATTCAGTAATTCCATGTGGAAATCTCTGATAATAACTGCATTATGACTTTCTGAATGGAAGCAAAAGTTTTGGAAATAGAGTGAGGTGTATGCAGTGAGTTCGCTACAGTGAAAGTAGGGTACATGCAGGCTGTGTGGTCCTTACAACACTGCAAAATACTTAGACGTAGCAGGAAAGGAGAAAATGCCTTTCTTATTAGATGCCAAATTCCACTCTACAAGGTAGAGAACCTCATCCCAAGCTTCCCTGTAGCCAGGGGATTCCTGACAAGAGTTCTGTAAACAACTTGTAAACTAGCGGACTAATTAAATTTCTGGAGGTCTTTCATCAGCTACACTCTGGCCTTCTCCTTGCTGTTTATAATTCTCTAAATTAAAATTTTTGACACGTTATGAATTTTGAGATGTCTCAATGTGATTTAATTTCGTAAGTGTTCTATATGAACAGTATATATGCCATCTACACTGAATACACACCGTGTATATTCCATATTGATAGATTGTGTGTTATTTATAAGATATGAGGCATGTATAAACAACTATCTATAATAATATTTTATTAAATGCTGTGGATGATGTAATGGCTAGATATTCACTGTTGGTTTGTATCTTATTTAGACAGTTTGGGGTAACAAAGCCGTTAACCCATTAACACAACCAAAAATATTTAAGCATAGCTATTTCGTAACTCATCTATGTCAACAGATTCAGTGTATAGAAGCAATTTTGGTTAGACAGAATATATAAGTAAAATAATTAGTTGACTGGACAATCCTAACTAAGTAATTTTGCACTCATATGCGTATATATTGATGAAAGCTGAAAATATAGATATAGTCAAGTTGTACTAATTTTACTAATCAGTCTTGTAGGTTATTAGTGTTACTTTAGAGAAGGAAAGAAAGAAGTAGACTAACTGAAGTTGGTTGCAATATTTAAGTACTTAAGGTAATACATTTCGTATTCGGAATTCAAGGAAGAAGAAATCTGTCAGACTAATGAAAACCAGTGACTAAATCAGTTAAACAGCCAAGGAATTAATAATTACACACTTTTCTGAGCTAGGCTCAAGCTCACTAGAATAGATAACATGGATGTATAAATAACTTCTTGCATTTCAGATAGCTGCCAAAACATTTTTAGTCCTTTTTCAGGGTGTTGCTAACACAAACTGAGGTATATATTCCTGTCCAAAACAAAGGTAGACGGAGCTTTCTCAGCCAAATTCTGACGATAAAACCTTTAGATAAGCAAAGAGACTGCCTTCTGTTCAAGTCTTCCTACATTTAAGGAAAAAAAAAAAGAAGAATGAAAATCTAATGTTGGTGTTCTTTTTCTAATGAAAACAACACATGACCTGCAACTTGTCTAATGCAGAGATCAGGAAAAAATAAGAAACCAAGTTTCCTTTATAAGTAGTAAAATAAGGTAAATTTAAATGGGTTATGGCAGATAGTGTGTCTCAGTTACCAAAAATGTTAAAAAAAGGAAAGAGGATCCCTATGTGCCTTTGTGGGCAAAATATTGATGATATACAATACATCCTGATTATATATATATGTGTGTGTGTGTGTGTATATATACAGGGTCAAAGCATTATTTATATTCAGTTCTGGAGAAGAATCCAATATTATTTCAATGCAAACTGCTATAAAGCCCCCGTGGAACTTATTTCTAGGGTGTAAATTTAGGAAACACACACATCATGAGTTGTAGTATTACATGAATCTAAAATGCGTTGAAAGTTTGGCTCACAAATCCACTTTCTTCAGTTATATACCTGACTGTCTTTACTTGGGAAATGCCACACAATTATCCTTGTATGAAATTTTCCTTTCTCTCCTAAATGTGGTTTAATTGCTCTGAAAATAGCAGCATTTTTCTGGGGTTTGGCGCTTTATTTCTTGTCCTTGATTGAAACTGGGAAGGCAAAGAAATCCCCTGACTAAATAGCAAAGTTAACCCTTCTAATACAGATGGTTCTTCAAAGTTTAAATATTAGAAAAGATCCTGATTTTATTCAGGCAAATGTTTGGGTTTGGGCTTTTTTTTTCCTGTCTAAGCCTGCACCATATTCTTACCACCTAAACTTCACGTATAACTGTGTAGAATTTCTTTTTATAGTTGTGTGAGAGTGTGTTGTTTATGGTAAATCAAATTCTTGTGAGGAATGTCAGAGTTAGGGGGCCACTAACTTTAGCGTCTAAAAATCAACCTTATATCCAGAAGACAGAGTCACCTCAGGAAAAGGGTTTGTCACATGCTGAAATACGTGTCCGGACTAGGTATAATAAAATGCTCACTAGAGGTGACGTTCTCCATTTATTTTAAGTGAAGCCTAAGTCATAGGCTGGTTAGACACCTCACTTCCAACTGATTGGGTGGTGAGATTAATTTCTGTGTGAGCTCCATGAGGCAGCAGCTCATTGAATACTTGTACAGTGCTTGGAACAGGAATGAGAACCAGGTGCCAGTCTTCCAGATAAGCCTTGTCGAGCCGAACCGTGCTCTCTTGCCCCAGTGCAAATGTGAGAGAGCTGGGGGTGTTTAGCCTGGAGAAGAGGAGGCTGAGGGGAGACCTCATTGCTCTCTGCAACTACCTGAAAGGAGGTTGTGGANCCACCGGATCATCGAGTCCAACCATTCCCACCAATCTCTAAACCTATGATTCTATGATTCTAGGATGCAACTCAGAAGTTCCTTCTACTGATATATTAGTTTGCAGGGTTTGGTTATTCCCCTAGAAGCTGTGGTGCGATGTGTTACTACTAATCAGCAGTATCTTGTCTCTCTTATTTCAGGAGGAGGGAAAGGGAGGAAGAAATAACTGTCAGGTTTTCCACATTAACAAGTGCCCACTTTCTTTTTCTTTTCCTTTAAGCAATGGATTGTGAGTTTAGCTGTGATGTAGGGGTGAGAAAGGTGCTGAGCTACTCAACGTGACGAAGTGGTGGCACCTGTAATTTTCCTATCACAGACCCTAGATTTTGGATGACGTTTTGAGGGATGGGTTGGTGTTCAGTCGCCTTTCTCCCATATTAGCAGCTGAAGATTGAGTGGCTTTAGCTCTTTATTTTCACTGTACGTGCACATTTACTGGCATGACAGGGGTAAATGGCGCTTTGTCCTACCCGTTTAGTTAAATCGTGCATTGCACTCATTAGTTTGTAAGATCTGAAAGACAAATGTTCATTTTACCAAGCTGGTAAAGATAGCACAGTTTTCCTAGTAAGAGAATGTGCGCTGGACACATTCAGTCATGATTTGGTTGTGCTTTTATTAAAAAAAACCCTTTTCCCCCTCTTTTGTGCCCTCTGACAGCAGATCTTTAGGGTGCTCTGTTTTCCTCTCGATTCCTTCATTATTCAAGAGTTGCTCTGTTCACTAGGAGCCTTGTTCATATAAGTATGAATCTCCCCATCGGCCTTGGGGGATGGAGTCCATAATTCATACCAGTTTGAGTCTTTTAGAAATATAAATACAATTCCAGATTGCTGTGAAATACTGATTTTATTGTTATTAGGAAGTAGTAGGACCTTGAAAAACGGCTTGATGGCCTGATTTGGTTTTATATTTATAAAGCATGTATAGGTTTTCGTGCAGTGTAGATCGTAGTAGAAAAACAATTTCCTTTTATTTACAAGGCAGTTGAGATTGTCAGTGTATTATACCTTCCAGTGCACAGAATGTTCATTTTCTTTCAAACATTATTCATTGAAAGAGGATAATTATGGTGTATTTCACAGACTGCCAGAAGGAAAATGTATCTTTGAAAAGTTTCATTTCCCTTAAGTTGCTCATTTTCTATAGGAAGACAGAGCTATTAGGTAACATACCTATGACAAAGATTGATTAAAATGGCATAAAGGACTATCTTACCTCTAAGTACAGGGATTTACACATATAACTCCTGCAGTAGGTGAAATTAACTCTAGCTATTGTATAAAAAAAAAAAAAAAGCCCCAGTAAATTGGTTTGCGCAGAGAACAAGGAGAGAGTGGGAGGGACGGTACATCAAGGAGCAAACAAGGAGTATTGGTTTAGGGTGCTCCTACAATGTGGTACGCGTATCATCAAACCGAGCTCTGTGCCAGCAGCATTAATGCAGCCGGGGCTCGCTGTGGATGCTAAATAATGGAGACATCACCCTGCTGATGTGGCTGATCTGCTCGTGTGTAGCCAGCTCCTTAGAGCAGCTTCAGCTTCTCTACAGCGTTCAAGGTAAACTCAGCCTGAGTCTGTCTGACCTGGAGCACGTGATACACCTCAGTGTAGACCCCAGGCGAGTTCTGTGTCATTGCCTCAGCACAGATGGCTGCAGAAAGCTTGTTTGACCTCTTCTTCTGTTTTTCTGGGAGCTCTTCATGACTCTTGCATCTTACTAACCCAGAAAAATGAGTACAGGCTGCCCAGGGAGGGGGTTGAGTCCCCTTCCCTGGAGGGATTTAAGGTGCAGGTGGCCGAGGTGCTGAGGGACATGGGTTAGTGATTGATGGGAATGGTTGGACTCGATGATCCGGTGGGTCTCTTCCAACCTGGAGATTCTATGATTCTACTTGCCTGTATGAAAGCCGTTAGTTACGATATGGTACGTGGTAAAGGATGTGAATGGAATACCCAGCAATGTGATGGGTTGGTTTTTTCCCTTGACTCACTGCAGAATTAGTAGCTAGTATCATTTTTCATTATAGCAAAACCAACCTGCTTCTCCAGGGTTTATTGGGTTATTTTGTTTGTTGTTTGGTTGGTTTTTTAACCTCCCCATGTCTAGGACTGAACACAACAGCTTTGCTGCTAGTTATCTGTGTAAAGACTTGACTTTCACTTGAAAACACACCTAGTAGGATGTAAAGCTCAATCCTAAGTAGCTCTTTAGCCTGTGACAGGAGAAGCTGAAGTTCACTTTTCCCGATCTCGTTGTTTGAGTGCTCCCTCCACGCTGGTCTTTGCCCTGCCTAGAGCTTCGCTACCACATTTCAGCAGCTCATCCAGCATAGCGGTGGCTGCATTGTATGCTCAGTCTAAAACTCAGAGGCTGCTAATAGGGCAGAGGAGTCGTCGTTCTTTAGAATTTATTATGCCATCAACCACGGATATTTTTACAAGAGCATTAGCACAAACATAACTCATTTTGGGGGGTAATTCCACAGAAATTATCCTTGTAATCACATGAATATGTGCCTTTTCCTCTGCTCCGGCAAGAATTCTGTTACAAACAAGGGAATAAACTTTTAAAAATCATTGTTGAATGTATCTCCTGTATTGCATATTGACTTAAGTATATATGCTTGCTTTTTTTGCTTTTTCTTTTTTTACAGAATCATACTTTACCATATTTTTGTAGAGCCTAATTTTCATTTCCTACTGCTGCATGGCATGAGTAAAAATTACTGCAGTCTCGTTAAACTCATTTGAGAACAGAAAGTAGCCCCATCTTAGTTATAAAATAACCATATCCTATTACGGCACTTTGATTCAGAGTTTTTCTTTAATTGACAAAGTGAAAACATCTGTTACTGTCTCAACGTAGTTTTTGAGTTTCATACTAGTTTTATAAGTCATGTGTTTCTCTGCTGCTTCGATTTTTCAGATATAAATTATTTGTAAATGTTACTTTTCCTCCAAAAGCTTACGAAAAAGTCAGTAATTAACGAACTACAACAGGTGTTTCCTTTGGTGGGGAAAGGAATGCATATGATCATTGTAATTTAGATTCCTATGTGAGTTAAAGAATTTGCCTCTTATTAGAAAACATTGCGAGCACATGGAAAATGATAAGAAAGAAGTAAAAAGGTCGGAGGAATTTAAGAGTGAGACAACTTTAACTCTTTCAGGGTCCTCACGTGTGAATATTGTGGGCGATTACCACTCCCCCACCTGCCAGACTCCTAACTGGGGCTCCATACATGCAGATATGGTTTAGATTTACAGTAATATTTTCTGATGCCAACCAGATGTTTTTATATTGTGACCTTTTTACAAAAAGCTGCAATAACTGTTCTGCAATATTCAATTTGTTTAATGGCAGACAAGTATTCCCTGGAAAGGTCTGATAGTATATTACTCGGATTGCTTGCTCGTTTAACCCTGCCCCAGGTGCCTGAACCTTTAGGTTAAAGACACAGAAGTAAAAAATAGAGTAGCCCAGCAGCTCCTCTTCGGCTGTTGGAACACATCATCGTATCCTCTGATCTCTCCTAGTTTTCTATTACTTGTTAACAGAAATTTCAAGTTCCTTGAGTGTTTGCAAAATGTGGTGGATTGACAGCACTTTAATTTTGAGTTACAACAGAAGAGGCAGCTTCAGTTAATGTACATAGTGATATTACTACTAAAAAGAAAAATTCTAAAAATATCGATGATGTGAAGAACCTAGAAAGAGCACCAGTTGGGTATATATGCACTTACATTACTCACTACAGGTAGAAGTGGAATTTACAGGAAAAAAAATAGTGTTTGCGTGTGAGACAGAGAGAGAGATGTGGAAAAAGAAGCACATATTTAAGCAAAAATGTCAGGTTCAGTCTGTTGTATTAAAAAAAATGAATTTGTTCTTTTGGGTTGGTTTTTTTTTTCCTCACTCTGCAGACATGTAGCTATAAATATATATTTGAGGCATTGAAGTATTTTACTAGCACCTAATTACTCTGCAAGGAAAGAGGGATTTTATTTTCTTTTTTCATCTTGCGATCAATTTAAAGCTTTCTTTTTTTTCTTCTTCTTTCTCCACTTGCCTTCTTCCTATAAGCACCCCTGGTCCGCTAGCAAACACGCTGGCAGCAAAATATTCTGTAACAAAAGCCTGTGTCCAACCAGCCCACCAAAAAGCCCTGTTGGGTGGAAGCAGTAGTATTTCAATCACATATTTATGACGATAAGTCAAGTTTAAGGAGAGGATGTTCAGTAGGACCACGTCATCTCCGTGACCTGCTGCATTTTTACCTTTAAATCGTCGCCTCCCTCCCGGCACGGTTAAGCGTTGCCAGTAAACCACGAGGTTGTTTATAAGAACACATTGTAAAGTAAGGTTGTATTGGGAAGCGTGAGCTGCCCAACAAATTAATGGCATTGTGAGGTGCTGCCTGCTGGGGTGAAAATAAATTGTAAGAAAATATAGGGAGACAGGTAATGGGCACTGGCTCTGCTGCACAACGCTTCTCGAGCTGCTGCTGACTGCGTGCCAGTAGATATGGCAATAACTGTCAACAAGATTTACAATGCGCTCGCATTTACGCGGTGAGAGGAGAAAGGTTGGAAGAGTTCTATAATTTTATTTAAAGTTTAGCCCCAACTATTTCTGGACCAGTTATTTCCAGGCGACAGGGTTACAAACACGTTGCTTACCTTTCAGACGTGTCAGTGGGAGGGTTTTTTTTTTTTTGTTATCGATGGAAGTCCTTGAAATTGGACATAAGAAAAAATAGCAGTAAAGCAGAGGTGTAAACCTCATTGTAAAATCCAGGTAGGTGGAGATTTTTGCTATTTGTATGTTATGATTTCTGACGGCACTAAATCCCGCTACCTGTCTGAAACCCCAGTGGGTGGTTCCTGCAGGCAATATAATTTCTGGCTGTTCCTCTTTCCCGTATATTGATAAGGCACAACTGAAAGCTACCGCGTTGGCTTTGTTGTCCCCTTGGCAACGTGCTCCATCCTGCAGAAACCTGCAAGAGGCTAATTGCACGATTTTAGACGTCCGTTGTGCCAGGCTCAGGAGTTGTCCCATCGTCCTCCTTATCAGTATTCAGACACATGTCTTTACACTTATAATAACTTACAACAGTTGTTAGCACTGCAAAGATGTTGCAGTTATGGTTTGGAACTGAATTCTCTTTTTCTGGTGTGCACATCCTCAGTGGAACTCGTAAGTACCTTCTACGTGCATTATTTTATGATGAAGAATCTGGTTACTAGTTAAATAACTTCATCGTACCACAAAGCATGGCTTATGTTTTTCAGTGGCTTCGGCTGCCAGCCAGTAAGAAACTTTCCTTAAAATATGGACTAGAGCAGCCGTGCTCATTTGTGGCTTGTAATGAAATACAGATGATGTCTGTGTACCTTTCCCTTTGGGGAAGGGGGTGCAATACACTACTGCGTACTGGAAAAGAAGTGACATGCTTAAGAAAAAGTGTCCTTTTTAGAGCCTAGTAGGTAATCTGGCCAAAACATTTCTTGTACTACTTCATATGAACTCTATGAACAACTTGGCAGTTAGTGATTATAATTTATTTGTTCTTTGGTGACACCTGAGGTTCTCAGGCACCGGACACTTTATAAACACACATGAAATGGATGTTCCCTGCTTGAAGAATCGCAGAACAAAAGGATAATTTAGGTCGGGAGGGATCTCTAAAGGTCATCTCAACCAACCCTTTCTGCTCAAAGAAGGTCTAATTGGTTGCTCAGAGGCTCGTATAGAACTTGCACTCTAAAGAGAATCTATGATCTAAAATTCATTTGCTAAAATCTAAGGGTTTGGTCCTTGAATGCAAGGTTAAGAAGTCCAATCTCACACTGCACGTGTGTGACCCTAATTCAGGGGGTCATTATGTCATTTATTTTATTTTCATCTTTCTTACTCGCTTGACATAGACTTAGCTGACCCAGCAGTCCTATCCAAGAGGCTCCTATCGCTCTGTGAGAAATAGTTTCTCTGCTGTGGACTTGGCTTCTAGAAAGAGCCTCAGCAGCCTGGAGTATCTCTTAGAAGGCGTCCCCTGTGTTTATTTGGACTTCTGATATACTTGAGAATACAATTCTCCTTCTAGTTTCTAGTTTCTCCTGTTGACTTACTTCATATCTCTTAATTTCAGTTTTATTTTATTATGAGGCTTACAGACCTCTAAAAATAATGGCAGTAAGTTCCCTAGAGTTCAGAGCGCCTCGTATTATAGTTGGACTCAATGATCCAGTGGGTCTCTTCCAACCTGATTATTCTATGATTCTTTATTTAAGTGACCTTCTACACATAGTCAAAAGCTTCTCATAGGTTGTTATTTTCTCTAGTCTGTGTGGGAAACAAAAATATTAATGACTCAAGCTTTTAAATTTATTCCTGTAAAAATATTCTTGGCCAGTTTGGGGATGTTTAGAACCGTTACCTGAGAACTGATAAAATGGATGATTTAGTCTTCAGAGCATGAAAAAGTTATGTTAGTAAGAAACAATCAGCAATTTTTGTTATAACATCGGAAATCATGTTCATGTAGACACTTTCAGAATTACTGAGTAAGATGTAATCAGAAGACATTTAAAACATCAGAAAATAATTGCTGTATAATTAATTTTGGGGTGATGGAGTTGATTAATCTAGCTCTGTTTAAAACAATTTGTGAAACTATCATTTTATACAGGTGAAAATCTCTATGGTTAGTCTCATATACACTGACAATGTGTGGATCTGTGAGAGCAAGTCCAGAGGGGGTCATGAAGATGATCGGAGGGCTGGAGGGCTTCTCATTGCTTCTCATTGCTCTCTACAACTACCTGCAAGGAGATCGTGGAGAGGAGGGAGCTGGGCTCTTCTCCCAAGGGACAGGGGACAGGACGAGAGGGAATGGCCTCAAGCTCCACCAGGGGAGGGTCAGGCTGGACATTAGGAAAAAATTCTTCACAGAAAGGGTGATTGGGCAGTGTCAGAGGCTACCCAGGGAGGGGGTTGACTCCCCATCCCTGGAGGTGTTTAAAGGCACTGGTGGGAATGGTTGGACTTGATGATCCAGTGGGTCTCTTCCAACCTGATGGTTCTAGGTTGGGTTCTAGGTAGGGTTCCAAAGTTCCAGGTGTTGTTCTAGGTAGGGTTCCAGGGTTCTAGGTATTGTTCTAGGTTGGGTTCCAGGGTTCTAGGTAGGGTTCTCTGCAGGAGCACAGATATCTATGGCTGGTAGGGAAGCCTGAGAATCCAAACCCCACGGGATGCTGGAGTGGTGACGCTCCTTGGAGAACCTTTCAACCAGGTCAATGGAGGTAGACTTGCTTCTTAAGTAAGAAGTGGTGTGGGAGGAGAGGGTGATGTCCTGTAACTCTAGCGGTCACATGAGGCTTGTCAGACCTGACTGTAGCTTTGTAGTTGTGTGCAAAATGATAGAAATAACCATGAGATACCAGTGATGTGTTACTGACGAGGTGCTGAGGGACATGGTTTAGTGTTTGATAGGAATGGTTGGACTCCGTGATCCAGTGGGTCTCTTCCAGCCTGCTTATTCTATGATTCTATGAATGCTTTTCAGCTATGAAATTGCTGTTCAGTTATCAAAATGTATAGAGCCAGTTATTCAGATCTCAGTTCATGAGGATATACATCATATTTATTTTTAAATATCCTCAGCCTACGGCCCCTTTTCTGTAGCAAAGAACAAAAACTTAATTCTAATACCACTGTGATGTAGATACTGGGTTTATCTATATCTGTGTGCAGGTTTGTAACACTTTGATGAGTACCTAAGCTAAGCTCTATATGAATGTAAATACTAATAAGGTGAGACAGCATTCCACTCTATTACTCTGCAGTAACTTGTATTTTAACATGTTACTTGTATTTTAAAGTGTTAACCTAAAATTAGCAAAAAGGGAAAAATGTCTAGGTTACAGCAGCCCCCTGGACAGGGAAGAAATCACATGACTGTAACTTTTATTTAAATGTTTTCAAGTGCATGAATTTTCTGCTTGCATTGTATCGAAAGGATGATGTGAATATAAAGAACGAATAGGTCACTTTGATCAGATGTCTGTGAAATAATTTCTTCCTTCTTGAAGGAAAGAACACGGAAGATCAAATCTAATATTGCTTGCTGTGATAATAATCTTAAAAGATGTGTATTTATAGTGTTAGAAATTAAGGCAATCTGCTGATTACTGCGAATGGTGACCCCTGCTAAAGCATTTAATTGTGTTGCTATAGAATTGTCTCAGAGTTACGATTCTTGAATATATGAAAATGTCAGGTTAGTGAAAACAAATGAACAAAAAAGATTGCAGTGTAGCATATCAAAATCCCAAATACTTTATCCCAACTAGAAAGAACTGCAGTTGTATTTCTCGTACTTTGTTTCCCTCTTTAAAATTTCCTTATGGAGCAAAGACAAGTCAGTGCAGATAAATGACTGACAAAGATTCTCGCTTGGACATCTTTCTTTGGGAAAGGATTCTCAACAAGGTTCTCTTGATCCTCTACTGAGTCCAGTTGCCAAGATCTGTGTGATCCTGGTCTTTTTTTCTTCAGACGTGTTCTTATTACACCAGGTATATTGTATGCATGAAAATTTGACATCATGTACAATTGAATCAGTGATAATTTTTCAATCAGTTTCTGCTCACGTGAGCGCAACTTTAGGAAATACTGTCCATTCTGCTAAATTGTTTTAACATGTTGTGTCTTGCGTTCTTGTTGGGTTATGAAGAACTCGTATGTCACGAAATTCATGGCAATTTGTTGGCGGTGCCAGAAAAGACACAGGTGAAAAGGGTTTTATCCATGTTTACCTAGATAAGGTTTCATTTGGTTTTGTGGAGTAGAGGTTTTGTGGGTGGGGTGGCGGTTGCCTCTTTGAGTGATTAGAGGTTCTGAGCCCAAATCAAGTTCACTTTTACATGCATTTGATTCAGCCATAGTCAAAGGATATCACTGGTTTAAAACTAATACTAAATTTATGAATTCTTTATCTTTGTCTTTCTATATATGACGTTTCTGAGTGTGACTCTTCTTTTTGACACTAAAAAAAGAAAGGAAAATAATATAAGATATCAAACTAATGGAAATGAAAGTATTTTTAATGACATTTTATCTATTTAAAATCCTCCGAAGCTCTTTTGTGGCTACCTATACCGATTTGGTATTGTGTCTCTTAAGTACGCTTGGTGTTCAAAAGTTATTTCTTTACAGGATAACCAGAAAATTTTGTAAAATCTATTTTGAATAACTTTAAAAATGAGTTGAGTAGTATCTCTTGTCAGAATCTGATAAAAATCCCCAAATTGTCAGATGTTCCTTGAGGGTAATATCAAGGCTTTGGGTAGATTTGAGAGACAGGTAGTTAAAGAAAATTTCACTTGGCAGCTGGCTCGTGGAAAAAGATTTGTTCTGCTGGGGAAATAAAAAGACTGTGTTAAAACAAAAGCTAATAGGAGAGAAGGTGGCCTTTAGCTTTAAAAGTGGAGGAACTACTTGCAACAACTTGAAAGAGAGAGTGACATTGTGACCAGTGAATTCAAAAAATCACTAGATTCCTTTCATTGTACATGCATTAAATATCGTCTGGTCTAAGCCACATGTTTGATTTTTTTCCCTTTTCTTTTTTTAAGGGATCTGGGGGTCTTCTTAACATATGTTCCATCATTATAGGAATCAGACAGATCTATGAAGTTTTATGACAAGTCTTGCCAAAGTGAGCTGCTAGATAATTGACAAAATGTTGCTAGGTAATTGAAAAAGAAAAATCCATCTAACTAACATATATTACTGGTACAGCAGGGTGGGTGACACTGTTACCTATCTAGCAGCAAAAAAAAAAAAAAAAAAGTGGGAGAGCATGTGAAGTAGCATAGCTGGATTTTCTTGGCAGAAATTGAAAGTCAGATGTGAGTGTATGTCTCTGCCCCTTATTAAAAAAGGCCTCACGCTCTCTGTTATGACCCCAAAGAGGCTTTACATGCAGTTTGGACGTTGCCGTTGGGATAGTTTTGTGTGATGATAGTGATGCTGTAGATGATGATGATGGAGATTTCTGCTGTAGAGCCTGTTTACAGTTGCTGTAATCTTGAAGGCTGCCCTGATCTGAAAAGTTAATTAAATCAGTAAGCAAAGTAAATCTCCTAATTCAGTGTTCGTAAGCATATTTGTGCTTGTTGTGCATCAGCTGACAACCTCCCGACATGTATTTCATAAACACCTGTGCAATCACAGCGTACTTAGCAATGAGTATAGTAGCCGGTCTTCACTTGTGTAACAACTTCAGTATGTAAACTCTGGTTCCCAGTAGTCTTTGTTCATGCAATCCTCTCAGTAATGCAGATTTTTGTGCATTAAACCCAACTGCATCTTGAGATCACCCACCTTCCCCTGACAGTGGGTACGTCCCCTCTTTGACTGCCCTGAACTCCCGCAGCAGCTGTCGGTACCGTGATTATCATCTAGCGGAGGATGCTACTGTAAAACAAACCTGCATTTTAAAACCAGACAAGGTAATGCGGCGTATACTTCCATTTTAAAAGAACTTTAAAAACTGGGGAGATGGTTAAGGGGAAAAAAATGTTATTTTAAAGCGGTTGTTTATTTTCATATAGTATTTGTGTATCCCCATGTCATCTCCCCATGACAAAATACTTTCTAACTGGCATGAATTCAGTACGCTCAAGGTTGGTGTATGAATCCGGGGCTGCGTAGCTAATAGTTTCATTTAGAGACCACACACAGTCGCTGCACATGTGAGGGAAGCGAGCTGACAGATGTCCACATTCTCTGGCTCAAAGAATAATAATAACCCTCCAATCTAACAGACTGTGAGCAGGAGAGGCTCTTGGAGCACTGTCACCTTTTCCACCCAAAGAGAACCAAGCACATTCCCGCAACTTTTGACGTTATTTTTTCCCCGTTCCAGGGATAAAAGTTGCACGTCTGAGTGGCGTGTTATAAACTTGCCTTATAAGAGGAGATTAATTTGTGTCTCTTTGCAATACAAAAATATTGTCTTTTCTCTACAACAGTAAAATGTTGGAGATTATGTCTCAGTCTCCTGGAAGCAAGAATAAAAGGTGAGCACAGTTTCACACCAAGAGGAAGAATGATGATTTAGTCGTCACCTGGGATTAGTAGGTGAAGTAGCTGTTGTTTCCCCTCTCCC
Organism: Piaya cayana; assembly: GCA_013389865.1. Lineage (NCBI taxonomy): Eukaryota > Metazoa > Chordata > Aves > Cuculiformes > Coccyzidae > Piaya > Piaya cayana. Next base: position 59,988 of record WAAB01002490.1, on the reverse strand, counting down.
CTTCAATTCAATTTGCCCCATATGCAGTCTGCACTGAGATCTCCTGCTCTTCTGAAAACTGAGATTTCAGTAAGAAAGTGCTGGGACAGTGAGAGGGGAATCTGGTGGCTCTGGGATATTGCTCGTATGTTCTAGCTGCTTGAAGCTGATGGCAGTATAATTTTTTGCAGCCTGTTATAAGGAAGAATAACAAAACCCAGAACTTAAGTGTTTATCTGAATTTTTGGAAAACAGGAAATACGTTATTTACTACTAAAAACTCACTGTCTCAAAAGTAAATTGAAAGTTAAGAACATTTTAAAACTATGAGCTTTCACCTGAGGTGTTCCTTCCATTCCTCCCTGACATACTGAGTAGATTTTGAAATCCATGTCACTGCATGATATGCTCAGGAAGAAATGTTTGTATAGGAAGAGACACAGTCTTTTAATTACAGACCGTGTTTATACTAATATCACACCCATCAGCAACTGCATCCATGCAGTGTCAGCAGTAATTAGCACCGAATGCAGAGGCCTCTCCTCAGGAAGAATTGCTGAATATATGATTTAACAGCACTGCAAGTGCTCCTTCACCAGCCCCGCACCACAGCAGTTTTAGTACAAACTAGAAGTGTCTAAAAAGGAGCTGCTGTTTGAGTACCCAGCCCAGCTCACTCTGCAGGGCCACGGGACATGAATTTGCTGTAACGGAGACTTAAATCCTCTCTATTGCAATATATCACAAGTTTAATATCACAGGTTATTTGGACTAACTTAGTTATGCTGATTTACAGAAGCCCATTCATGAAAAGTACTTTTTTCCCCTTTCAGTACCAAATATTTCTCTGCCACATTTGTTTACTAGGTCAGTGGAATTCAAATCTGAGCTTTTTCTTAAACTAAAACCCTGCATCTTCTAAGTAGCATGCAGAATGTAGTCCCAAACCCACAGGGCCGATAAGTTCATTTTTATTTTATTTTTAAATAATGGAGCCTTTATACATTCTGAAATAGAAGTCTGACTTCAGCTGGAGGTTTCTCTCCTTCCCTCAGTCCCGGGGGTTTGGGTGCAGAAAGATCTCTGAAAGATGGGTGAAAATTGTAAATAATTTAAAAAAAAAAAATACCATGCATTCTAAAATCTCCTCTTCCTTGCTGAATTAGTTTTGGCATGCAGAGACACTAATGCACCTGTGGAGGGAATGTTCTCTGTAATGGATGACATCTGGTTTGAAGACAGAAGTGGAATGTCAGTAGATGTAGTTAAGGGAATGACAGTGGTAAGAGCCAATCTTGCTGGCAACTGCAAAGAGGTCTCTGAACAACTGTTTGGGAACACATGCAGCTTCACCAGAAAGCTCTGCATTTAGAGCTGAAATATCTCCAACCTGCTTAAACATAATGCTTAAAAAAAAACACAAACCAAAAACAAAAACACCAAAAACCAAACAAAACAACCCTCCCCTTCATTTGTTTTGTTAGAAAGATCTGCCTTAAATTTCTAAGACGTTTTAGGAGCAGCCTTGCAATAGGCTTTCAGTACATCTGTTCACACAGGCAAGATCCTGCTGCCTGTATTATTTCTTGTTTAGTCAAAAGCAACGATGGACTTGTTTGAGATTTCTAACAAGCTTTGAAATTAGTTTTCCCATTGTTCCTTTTTTAAGTTCAGCCACAGTAAGGTCAAAGACTGTTCAGCCTTACGTAGCCTCTTTAATTTCTGTTGGGTTATTGACTGCATGTATGATTAGAGACATGCGTAGTCCAGTTAAAATTAGTTCATTAACGGGGTTTGAAAGAGTTAGTCAAATCTCCTTTAATAGTTTGACCCAAAGTTAAGGTACAGTGTCAGGTTAATGCTTAACTCGTATGAAAACTCTTGAATTCATTTGCTAGAAATTTCTTGGAAATCATCCACTTTGCACAGAAATAAATACTGATGCTTGAAATGGAGCATCCTCTGTATATATGCGCTCGTTTCTGTGGCTGTTTTCTGAAGGCTAGTGAAGCTGAAAGTGCTCTGAGTTATTTCTGCATGTGGGAGTCAACGTGATGTAAACCAGGTAAGGGGAGCTTGAATCAGCCCATGGCAGATGAGCAGTTTTCCTGCAGCTGATCCCAGAAATTTCTGCCCTCCCAGCTCTTTGTGTCCACCCCTCTGCTGAAGACAGGGAACAAGGAGCCAGTGGAGGCCAGAGAAACTGTAGTTGAGGTGTCAGACCAAGATGGAACGTCTGCTCATCCTTTCACTGGGCAGTGGATCAATATGCTGCAGAGCTCCTCAGTAATGACTATGAGTTTTTGATGGCTGTGCTGTTAAAGCTGCTTCTTCCACAGAAAGATCAAGAGATTCTCTTCTGTTTCCAAAAGCAGCAAATTCTCTGTCATCTTTTGGGAAACTTTTTTTTTCTTTTTTTATGATAGAAATCAGCAAGTATGTCCAAGGTGTATCCAGTCTAAGTCACTGTGATTAGTGTTCCTACAGGTGTAACTATGTAGATGTAGCAAAACTAACATGATTTAGAAAAAGAAATGCAGCTTAGGACTGATTGTGGTAATGAGAACAGCATTATGTGAAGGTGGAAGTGGCCACGAGTTTCTTCCTCTCTTCTGAGGTGCTGAGGGGCATGATTTAGAGATTGGTGGGAATGGTTGGACTCGGTGATCCGGTGAGTCTCTTCCAACCCGGTGATTCTATGATTCTCTACAGCAGTGTCAATACATCATTTCTGCAAGCTAGTGTATGAAGTATTGAAAAACCTAGGACCCAATATACCTGTGAAGCATTCACCATTCACAAATCAGCTCAGAGTGGAAATAATGTTATATAAGTAATTGGGGTTTTTTTCAGAGGAGATAGCGTTCCTCATCCTAGAAAGAAAAAGGTGTTGGCTCGTTATCCTGACAGTCCAGGGGAGAGCAATGGAGCCTGCTGCAAGTAACGTTTGCAGGGAGAGCCCCCAAGAGCTGCGACCCCTGACATGTCCAGCACAGCAACCAGCTGTTGGGAGCGTGATTCCAGCCCTGTTCTGTGTCCTTTAAAGCCCGTGGCAGTGAGGGAAGCAGCAGCTATTTTGGACACAGGGCCTTCTGGCAAAACAGTCGTGTAAGGAATCAGGCAGTGAGGTTGCCCCTCAACACAAGAAGGATNTGACTCGCCTTCCCTGGAGGGGCTTAAAGGACGGGTGGACGAGGTGCTGAGGGACATGGGTTAGAGATTGATGGGAATGGTTGGACTCGATGATCCAGTGGGTCTCTTCCAACCTGGTGATTCTATGATTTGTGAATATCATTACTACAAGACAAAAAAACCAAAAAAACCCACAACCAAATTTGAGAAATTGTGAAATTGTTTGCCTGTATCTGGAAAGTTATTCCTACCAAGAGCCCTCAAGTGTCTGGACTAGGAGAGGTTGCATCTGATTGATAACAAATTGAGTCCCTCAGCAGCCTTATTTTGTCCCCTTACAAAGTAAAAAAAAAGTATAAAACATATAATAAGCAGCTGCACAGGGCAGGTTGCTCCTGAAATTATTTCTGTTATTCATAGCCTTTTTAGTAACAGGCAGATTGCCAACACAGTAATTTACAGGTGTTCTTCAAGAAAACTAATCAATATATTATATCTTGTTTTGAATAATCCTTTATGCAAGCAAACAATGAGTAGGCTCTTTTGTTTAGTTTATCTAATTTTCTCTGAGTTTCAGAAAACTTGTATCTCGGATATATAAATATATGTCTTGAATTTTACGGGAAAAAAAATATTTTAAGGATCAAAAACTTATACTTCTGTAGCAAGCAATATGTGATATTAATGGTCAGATTTCAGAGTATTAATGAGGCTCCTAATATCAGCCAGGAAATTAGATATTAATAATGGACCTGAATCTAACCCAGTGAAATATTCCAGAGCTTTTCTTAGAGAAAAGACAAGTTGGAAGGGCTGGTTCCATGCGTAGGATCTTCTTGGGAACAACCTACACTGAACAGGTAACTGAAACGGTACCATATGTACTGTTGGGTTTGTATATGTTTTTAGGCATAGAAGATACTTAGAGACTATAAAAAAAGAATTTCTGCTGTCCTGAAGGCCTTGTGAATGAGCTTCTGTATCAAATGATTTATACTGGGAGCTTTTCCATCAAAGGCCACAGTCTATTCTCATTTTTGCGATAGCATTTCATTTTTATTAGTTTACAAAGACTCCAGTGCATAAAACCCCGAGTGACAGTGAGCTTGAATCCAGTAGTCATTATGTAATACATTGTGAGTAACTATTTCCTCCAACTGAATATATTGCCTTTGGCTCCGGGTACCAAAAGAGTCTGAAGAAAACTGTTTTCCCCTGGGCTATGTTTTACTTCCACTCGTCTCCATGCTGGTCATATAAAGTAGCTTTCTTTCATATCTTAACAATTTATTGTAAAAGCAACATTATTTTTTGTCTTCTTGTTGTTAATTTTTGTCTGTCGTTCTGTGGAATAAGGCTAACCCTTTGGGGAAGAATGTGTTCATTTGACTAGTGCATGAGAGGATGGAGGGTGAAGGACTCCATCTGGGTCCCAGTGCAATATATATTGTTCTCCTGGGACTTGTGCTGAAGGTAAATGTAGCCTGATGAGCAAAATTAGCAAAACTCAGGTTGCACTTTGCAAATTAATTCATAAGATACTGATGATCTATTTACCTCCTTGTGCTGTATTACAGTACCTCCATACCACTCTGATGTGAAGTGGATCAGATCCTGCAGTGACCAGAATGATTCGCTGATGGCTTATAGTTGTGATAAAGTTATTTAAGAAGATCAAGACTTTTGACTTTACGTGTGGCTGATGAGAAATGCTTCCATTAGGCTGAGAAGGACAGGGAGAAACGTTGTCTGCCCTTTAAAACTGTCTTTATAAACAAAGATCCTATTTGTGAAACATAAAAACACCGACCTGACCTCATGGGGAAGTGGCTAGAATAAGCACTTTTTATCGAGTGCCTAGGATACCCTGTGCCCAGACCATGACTAGTGCTCTCATCTGAATTACCATAACCACAGAAATAATGACAATTAAGGCACAAGTGAACGAGGTGCTGAGGGACATGGGTTAGTGTTTGATAGGAATGGTTGGACTGGATGATCCGATGGGTCTCTTCCAACCTGGTGATTCTGATTCTGATTCTAATCTTCTTTTTAAATTTTGGTATAAGGAAATCAAATTTTTTTCATCTGAGGAGAAAACTGAGCGATGCCGAAGTGCTCTGTGAACCTGATAGGTGTCAAACACCTTTGGAGATGATCTCTAGGAACAACGAGGGGCATTTCCACTGCCCAACTCAGGTAACGATGTTCGGCTGATCTGCACTGCTTATTGCCTCCTGCGTGGAATTATGGTTTGGAAAAGGTGGTCCTAGGGAGGTACATTTCCTCATTCAGATATTTCATTTCGGTGCTGAACTGTTTATATCTGCCCACAACTCCTAAGTGACTGTTGATTTCAACTGATGTGTCACCATAGAGTGATGTATAATGGTACCAAATAATATAAGGTGTGTGAGCTGTGGGCAGAATATGCAGCCAGTCTTTCCTTACTAGTTCTTCGTTTGCCAGCTTTCTTTTGACAAAACTCACCTGTTATATTGGTTTTTAAAATTCAACAATCTTCTATGGAAAAAGAGGATTCCTCTGCCCTATACCTGATCCTAGAATTCAGTTCATCATCTCCCCTCTATTGGGATTCTTCGACACCTCTTAGTATTACTTTGCTATATCAAAGAACAGATATTAAACAGTAAATCTGCTATGGAGCAAGGGGAAAAAATGTATGACAATACATAATGAAGGCTAATTGCTTTATATTTTATAGGTGTAAATTAAGCCTTAATTGTAACCCTGCTAGATGCTAGCACTTAGTCTCGCTAAAAAATGAAGTGTTGCAATAATACAAGAAATAATAATACAAAAATATTATGTCAGCTGTGCCTATGCTATATAGGCTGTGCCTATGCCTATGCTATGGAGTTACTAAAATTAACTGAGAAGAACTTCATGTCCACTTTTATGTGAGCTGCAAGCTCTCTGCTTATTGTGGTGGTTTCGGTGTACACTTCAAGCAAATATATTATAAACTGTAATCACAGTTTATAATCACTGATGGCACATTTAAGGAATGGGAAAACTAAAATCGCTTTGAAATTTATAATAGCTGAAAACATCACCCGATTCCAGCTTCCGTGTTTCTGTTTGTCCTTTGACTGATCATTGGATTTTAATTAACTTTAAACCTAAAAACATAAAACAGTAGCTAAAAAGTAACATGTTGCACTTTTTCCTTAGGAGAATAATGAGTAGAGACTGTTCACCTGGGAAAAACCAAACCCTCATCATAAACATAATGGTACTTCAAAGGAGAACTAATGATATAGTTTATGAATTTTAATTTCTGTTTCAAAGTCAGCAAGTGCTCTTTCTATAAATGTAAACCATCTGTTGGCACCTTCTAAAAGACTAGAATTCAGTTCATCCAAGTATGAATTATTTATTTAGAATTTTTTCCCGTCTTCCATAATAAACCGTGTTTCTACGTGATGTGAAGTTTCAAGATCGATACATTTGTAGCAATAACTTAGGTAGAACGCGGGATGTTTTTAATTACAATTACATCATAAAGATAGCGGAGAGTTGTTTCAAATTTTTCTGTGGAAGCATATTTTGTAACGTGTCAAATTATACTGCTTAACGTAGGCATTTTTGGCTTTAAGTAACATCCGTTTCAGGGAAAGAGGAAGGCGATGGGGATGTTGATATTGTAGACCTATCACAATGCCTTGGAGGAGTGTGTTACCTGCCTAAGTCTCTCATAGAATCGTAGAATAACCAGGTTGGAGGAGACCCACCGGATCATCGAGTCCAACCATTCCTATCAAATCCAGTTTAGTATTCGTTATGTATAGACTCATTCATTAATTTAACAACAGCTGGGTGAAATCTGTAGGAATATATCTTCCAATACACATTAGTGTTAAAACTTGGTGCAGACTCTTTTCATGACTTTCTTTCTTGGGAATCACAGCAAAGCGCGGCTCCGGATTCTGAAGGAGCCGAGGTTGGTGCTTACAAGTTTTCATGGCACTTTTCTCTCATGTGGTTCATTTATTTATTTATTTCCTGGCAGCTGTTCTTGATGAGATATATTTGGACACTTGGGAGAGGAAGCAGAAACAGATGATCTATCTTGTTGCACTTTGCTAATTAGAACAATTCCCAGTGACCTCCATCTGCATAGGTTCATTTTTTTTGCCTTTGAATCGTGAATCAACAAACATCGTCTCTATTTGAGTTCACTGCGCCTCTAAATACAGGACTTCACAGCTTCCTAACTAGGTCTTTGTACTGTTTAGGTCTCTGCAAAAAAANAAAAAAAAAAAAAAAAAAAAATCGAGATCACAAGGAAGAACCAGAGCCACCCTCTCCACAGCTTTATGAAATATAATCAACAGCAGACGTAGACCAATTTCACACCAAAAAAATGGCAAAAAAGACATTTTACTTGAATATGCACTTTGATAGGCAAGCCTACCACCATCCTCATTCAAGTAAGAACATGAACTTATCTCCCCAGAATTAGGGCTCCACTAAATGCCCAGAGAGATCTCAGCACATGAAGTAAGACAAGGAAACCTCAAGATTGTCATCAAGAACGTAATAAGCATTTACTGCTTCATTCCTACATCGCTAGCAAATCTACTGCCTTTGTTATTAAAGCAATGAATGAATAGCACAGGGAAACAGAGTAAAAAAAGTCTCTGCAATATTTTTTTCAACTGAAATTTATTTGAAATAAATAATACAAAATTGGATTAAATTCAGGATTTTCAGTGAAAAAAAATTAACTGTTTTAACTCTCTTACCATAATTGGTTAATGTTGAAATTATTTATGAAATATGTTACTGTATTTTTATTAAAATATAACACGGACATATATTTCTTTTACAAAATAAAACAGATTTGTCAGTAGCAAGATAAAGTGTTTCAATGTAATGAAAGAAAAATATTCCATTTGTTTAGAATGAATTCTGCTAAGAATTTAAAACAACAAAAAAAAATTCAAAATTTTGAATTTTTATTCCAGAGGTGATAGAAACATTCTTTCCCACACAGTGGGATTATTAGCTGGATAGTAGCTTTTGTCTCTTCTCAGTTTGGCTTTGGACACAACACAGGTAAAATTTGCGTTTCTTTCAGAAGAAAGCTGTGTAGGTTTTTTTAATCTTTGCTACCATGCTTCTAGATCAAAGTACATGAGAGAATGACCCAAATTCTATTTTCTTAACTGGCGTGAGTAGTTTTACTTTTTCAGTTCAATTGTTCAAAGCCAAGCCAGCAAGCACAGGAATTAAATAGCTTTTATTTAAGCAATTTTGCTTTTCCTTTGTTTTTTCCATTCTGCTGCCCAGTCCTCTGGAAGAGAAATTAAAAAAAAAAAAATTCATTGGGGGCTGAGAATTGCAATTTTAGTTTTATTTCATTTTTCTTTTTAGTATATCTTTTTTCTATTACATAT
>WAAB01002490.1:18689-51072 GCA_013389865.1 Piaya cayana | reverse complement strand
CCCAAATTCTATTTTCTTAACTGGCATGAGTAGTTTTACTTTTTCAGTACAATTGTTCAAAGCCAAGCCAGCAAGCACAGGAATTAAATAGCTTTTATTTAAGCAATTTTGCTTTTCCTTTGTTTTTTCCATTCTGCTGCCCAGTCCTCTGGAAGAGAAATTAAAAAAAAAAAAATTCAATGGGGGAAGAGAATTGCAATTTCAATTTCAAGGAATGTTTCTATGTCATAGCTCTTTATACCATGGCATCTGCTATTATTCTAATCACGTTTCTGTATAAACATTTGAAGTCAGAGGCAGCTTCCTTGTGCTATAGACGTTTAACTTAAACATTTATCGTTACGCTATAGCAACTGTACCGGTCCAACATCTCGCAGTCTAGTTGGCTCAGGGGCTTGTTTTGTAACACTCTCCGAGCTGCCAGCTCTCAAGACATTTGGTGTTTTTCTTCAGTCCCCAGATCATGGAGTCATGTGATGCAGTAAGAATTTCTTTCGTTTTATTAAAAATAAAAAAAAACAAAAAAAAAAGGGGAAAAAAAAGCCCTGAAACATGAAAGAACATTTTCAGCCTCTGTGAGCACAAAGGAACGGTTGAAAATATTTCTTTCATCAGCACCTAAACCTGAATAAAAGGACTCTTCCTCCAAGCTGTATGCTTGTGTTTTTAAGGTAGTCTTACTCCAAGGGGGCAGAGGGATGGTTTTGAATGAGTGAGGATGCCTGTTCAACGATCGAGACACATTAGGTGTTCTTGGGACGGAGCCAGAAGTCTTTTTCTTCTGTTTATTTAAGAGCTTTCATGTCTTTGAGTATGAAGTCTCCTTAAAATTTACTGTTGCTGACATTTCTATTGAATTTAAAAGGTCTAACTTCATATTCAAACATTATTATTATTGATCTGGGAAGTCATAAGGGGGGTAGTTATATTTTAGATATTAGCATTCTTGTGAGGTCACCAATTACATTTTATGGAGAATGGTTTTCCTCCCTTCTGTAAGTGCTGTAAGTTATGAATAGTCATAAGTTATTTCTTAAAGGTTTATTTCACATTTTAAGAGATTGGTAAGTCAGGGATTCTGGTGAAAGCCTGACCTGAATTGACTAGGATACAACCTTGTCTTTGTCTTGTCTGCAGTAATCATAGAATCATCGAATCATGGGATGGTTTGGGTTGGAAGGGACCTTAAAGATCATCTAGTTCCAGCCCCGCTGCCATGGGCAGGGACATCCCACTGCATCAGAGTCCTCAAGTCCCCACTCAACATAACCTTGAACAATTCCAGGGAGGGGACATCCACAGTTTCCCTGGGCAATCTGTTCCAGGGCCTCACCACCCTCATTGTGAAGAATTTCTTCCTAATGTCTAATCTAAACCTTCCCTCTTCCAATTTAAAGCTATTCCTCCTTGTCTTATCACTACATGCCCTTGTAAACAGTCCCTCCTCAGCTTGATTGTAGCCACCTTCAGGTACTGGAGGGCTGCTATAAGGTCTCCTCAGAACCTTTTCTTCTCCAGGCTGAAAAGGATGCTGTGGAGGACCATAATAACACATTATTATTATTATTATTATTGTTATTGTTATTGTTACTACTATTATTACTATTATTATTATTATTATTATTATTATTATTATTATTATTATTACTATTATTATTACTATTCCTATTATTAATCCGTCCTAAACAGAAAATGCGGCTGCTGTGGAATTTAGCATTTGTTCTGCAATACATACTGAGTGTGTAACCTGAATTCTTTCTTTTTTAACATAGTTGGTCTAGAGATCGCTGCTAGGGCAGTGTAAGGACTCTTTCTTAGAAATGCTTTGGCTTAGGTGATTTATTTGGCCTCTTGTCCAGTTCTGGATTGCTCAGTAAGATACAAAACATCATTTTATAGAAGATTAAGCCAAAATTGTCTCCACCAGCATCTAGTAATAGTGGAGGGAAATAACATCATAGAATCATAGAATCACCAGGTTGGAAGAGACCCATCCGATCATCCAGTCCAACCATTCCCATCAAACACTAAACCATGTCCCTCAGGACCTCGTCTACTCATGATTTAAACACCTCCAGGGAAGGTGAATCAACCACCTCCCTGGGCAGCATATTCCAATGCCTAATGACCCTTTCCGTAAAAAACTTCCTCCTAATCTCTAGCCTAAATCTCCCCTGGTGGAGCTTGAGGCCATTCCCCCTCGTCCTGTCCCCTGTCACTTGGGAGAAGAGCCCAGCTCCCTCCTCTCCACACCCTCCTTTCCGGTAGTTGTGGAGAGCAATGAGGTCTCCTCTCAGCCTCCTCTTCTCCAGGCTAAGTCATCCTGCAGGCAGGACATTTGCTGGGTTAGATGGAATCCGTTTAGTTTCTGGCATACTCTGAACTTAATGTAGATTTGCCTTGCACTTGGGCTTTTGTGGAAAGGTTCAAATTGCAACTGTTCAATAATCCACTGCAATTAATTTTATTTTTCTGTCTAGTTATATTCCAGCTGCTCCTAGTAAAATACCCTGCTGCACAGTACTTTAATTTTATATCCTTTTTTTCCCCCTTACTTTTTATAGTCCTCTTGATGAAGGGCATTTGAGACTGTCTCACACACATGCTTTAGGCTTCTCAGCCTTTGTAAGTTCTGTGTATGTGATGCCATGTGGTCATAATATTCTCAAACTCTTAGTTTATTTTTCCTTTATCATTTTCTAAGAATAGAGAATTAGCTTATGCCATAGGGTCTAGATAAATATATCCACATGCAGCTCAAAAAAAAATTTATAAGAGCTTTTTAGCACAGAAGTGGTGCGATTTTTTGCATGGAAAGCACAAGAATCTTAGAAGAGTAACTGCTATATAATCAAACTATGTCACTGACTCATTCATCCAGTTCATCTTTCTCTGGATTTCTATGCTGGCTGCTAAACAGAGATGGAAAGAATTTCCACAACAGATAAGTATGAATACTTGTAAAAAAATTTACTTCCTTACCTCAAGCAGATTGTGGTCGCTTTATGTCTTGAGGCATAAAGTCTCTATACCCCACAAACTGGAATCATCTCTCAATTAATATTTCCATTCAATTTATTTGTTCAGATTTGTTGCTGAATCTCCTTTTGCTCATTCACCTAGCAGTATATTCTGCTGTGGGTTCAACAATTTATTCCGTAAGAAGGCTGTTGCTTCTTTTCAGTTTTTAAATTTTGCCTTCTTTTAGTTGTCTTTGAGAGTTTCCCTTCTCTGGCATCTCAAAACAGTATGAAAACCCAGTTAGGAAGCTGTGAAGGTCTGTTTTTAGAGAGAAGGCTAATATCAGAAGTGTTGACAGAGAAAATAAGACAAAACGATGCTGATGTTCGTATGGAAAAGATTTATAGTGGAGAGGCTGGAGGGTCTCTTTGGGCTTAGCGATACTTACGTAAACTTCACTTAATCACCTTTTCTCATGGCAAACTGTAAGTAGAGATAGTCCCTGCAAGGTTATGCTGGAAGAGTTTGTTGTCCTGCTTGGAGAAGGTGTTTTGTTGCCTTTGCAGAGCAAAACCAGGTAGCCTGGAAAGTATTTCATATTCCTTGACATCAGAAATCAGTTATGACTCCTATGTCTTGGATCCCTAGTGTTTCTCATTTATACCTTTGAGCCTTAAACTTTACAGCAGGCAATTTATCACGTTGCTCTTCTTTGGCATCAGCAATAGCTTTGCCTAAGCTGCAAAAGCTCGATGTTCAAACTGTATTTTGGTTTGTGCGTTCGTATCTTTTCTTGGCTTGATGGCTTATTTAAATTAAAAAAAAAAACCCCACCAACAAGTTGGAAACAAAAGCTGCAAAAATTATATGAAAAGGATGCGGTGGCTGCTGCACCATTACATTGTAGAGGAATAGTAGAGCAGTATGTAAACAGATGGAAGCCAAAGAGGAATGCAAAATGAATGAGAGGAAGCAAACAGAAAGAGGAGTTAGGAAAACAGGTTTGGGGAATATTTAATTATTTTCCTGCGAAAATACTGTGCTAGGGGCATGGCAGATATCTCTCTTCACTGTGGTATGATCAGAATTTCAGAAGTACCCGTCTGCTTTGGGCCTAAATTCTAAAAAAAAAAATGGAAAAAGAAAAAAGATAAAATCTACGTAAGTACTCATGGAACATTTTCTGCAGGGGTTCAAAAACGAGCTGTTGATCAGGTATGCGATTCCAGGTTACTACTAGACCAAACAAGGTTCTGCCTTGTGAACTCAGGCAAATAAAAATATTTTTCTCAGAAAATTGGAAATATCTTAGAATCATATGTGCAGTAAAACTGTAATCCATCATCTCGTGATTTTTTTCACAAAAACATTATTTTACTCAAATTCAGCACCATCACCAAATCATGAAGGAAGACACAGGGGAGTCGTGGAAAGGCAAGCAAAGGGAAAATACAAAGAAATTGTGCAGAAAGTAGAATTTCGGCATTGAAGAACTGAGGCGTGGGTTATTTCACTAATGATGACTCTAAACAAACTGATCTGGCACACCTGCAGTGGTTTGAGTTAGACAGGGTTCAGGAGAGAGTCAGTTATTGAGTGTCATGTCATTTGGTGACTCCTTTGGTCAGAGGGCATTGAAAGCCGTTCTAAACCCTAACACGAGGATAAGATGGAGCAAGAAGAAATATTCTGCCTGAAGTAATTTCAATGGAAAGACAAAGGTGCTTTGACTTGCACGAATTTTTGTATTTTTTTCTTTCACCTAAGGACTTCTAGACTGGGAAAGTTCATCTAAGTAGGCACTGAGCATGGTTCTGCAGAAATGTTCCCTCATCAAAAGATGCACTGTTCTGTACTCGTTCTTCGTAATCTGAATCTTCTCTCTGCAGCAGGAATGGTTGGACTCGATGATCCGGTGGGTCTCTTCCAAGCTGGTTATTCTGTGATGCTATGATTCTATGATTTAAGTCTGTGCTGAGTTAATTCTGGAATGGTTTGTAGCTTTTTCTATAAATTATAAGTGCTCTGCTTTCATATCTGGGAAGGTCTAGCAGCTGATGTAGCATAACATAAAGCTATTTTTTGTAGTAACATAAATTATTAAGTAACTATATATTTCTCTTGCTGCACATTTTTTTAAACGTTAAGTAATAATACCTTTTTTTGTATTTTGAAAAGTATTGTGTTCCCATGGTCACATTAAGATTTTAACAATTAAAATCCCGTTTTAATGATCTCTTTCTGTCATCATTGGTCGCTCTGACAGCTGCATGAGCTGTATAAGCATAGCAGCATTTGCTGTAGAGTTTTCACACACACACACTTCAAACTGAAAAGTGCTGCTTGCAGTTATTCAGGGGGCGTGGCTAAAATGAATCAACTCAGCATATTTGTCACCTTAATAATTTTGACACAAAGTTTTTGTAAAATTAGCATCAATGTAAATTTAATGGGACTGACACTATAAAGGAAAAATAAAGCAGGCAGTCTAGAAACATTTCTATGCAATTCAGGCACATCTCTCATGTTTACTGTCAGAAAATTTTATGGCTGCATAGAGCAGCCAAATTATCTACAGGAAGCTAAACATTAATAAATACCTCTTTAAGTATGCAAGAATAGATTAGGTCTTTTCAGGAGAGGTGAAAGCAGCATTAGACAAAGGAATTCACACATTCACACGTGCACACATCCATCTCATCCTTCTCCCAGTTTAACCAGTGGAGATTTTTCTGTTGTCCAAAGTAGGTGCTGAATCAGAGCTACAACCTATGTGACTCTCTCCAGTGATCCAGTTTGGTGGTGTTATGGGAATGGTTGGACTCGATGATCCAGTGGGTCTCTTCCAACCTGGTGATTCTATGATTCTTACTTGCAGCAAGAGTACCAACAGCTAGGATGTAAGTGAAGGCTGAGGATACGTGTCAGTGCTGGGCTGGACTCGCCCAGTGCTTCCAGAACGCATGGAGGGAGCAGCAGGAGGACGTGCGTTCAGCTGGGCACAATAAATCTGTGGCTTCTCTAGCTTTTCCTTTAGTCTCTGTACAAGCTGGGACAAGAGGGAATGGCCTCAAGCTCCACCAGGGAAGGTTCAGGCTGGACATAAGGAAAAAGTTTTTCACAGAAAGGGTCATTGGGCAGTGTGAGAGGCTGCCCAGGGAGGGGGTTGAGTCGCCTTCCCTGGAGGGGTTTAAGGGACGGGTGGATGAGGTGCTGAGGGACATGGGTTAGTGATTGATGGGAATGGTTGGACTTGATGATCCGGTGGGTCTCTTCTAACCTGATTGTTCTATGATTCTATGATCATCCTTTGTTATCTATCCTATTGCACCATTACACGTGCTTTCAGAGGGATTATACACATGAAAATTGATGGACTGTGGCTTTGTGTGTCTCTTAATTTAGGCTGTATATAGTAATGGATGTTCATACAGGATGGCGTAAGCCGTATAGAGTTCTATAGTGTTTTCAAACACCTGATTGAAATGCCAGATTCAGTGCATAGTGCAGCTACCAGGATGGTTGCACAAGTTTAACTGAAAAGTGAATGTGACTGCCTGATACTACAAAAAAAAAAAAAACCACACTATCAAAATCATCTAGAGTATGGTAAACTGTGACCAGACGTATTTCAGGGTACTTAAAACATAATAAAGATCCTAACAGCAACACTGAGGCCACAGCATGCAATGGTTTATCTGTAAAAAGGATGAATAGGCTAAAAAAGAGAAGATTTATGGATCATGATAGAAGCCTGTAGGATTGAATTCTTACAGGGGATGAATGGGAGCTGCCTGTTCTTTCGCTCTCCTCACACAGAAATAAGGAGCTAGCAGGCAAAGCTGGCAGAAGCGAAGGGCTAACTAGAAAGAGTTTTGTTTGCTCAAAATAAATCAAAGGAAGTTTTCTTACACAACAGTTAGCAAAGTTATGGAACTCCATAGCAAAGGACGATCATGCTTGAACCCGATGGAGTCAATCTCTCAATAAAGTAAGTTCAAGCCGAGGTAGTGGACCAGTTTGCTTTTACTACAATTGGAGCATCAAGTGGAATGCCTGAAACGAGCACTGGTGAGTCTCTGGTAATGCTGACAGCTGACAAATAAAAAGTCAGAACAGTGAGAATAGCCACAAGTACAAGGTTATTATTACAGGTTAGCTGGTTGAAGAAATCTTTAGGACAGATACCTTACTAATTTGTACTGCAGCTGTACCTCATGGATGTGGTAGAGCCGGTACAGGAGGTGACTTGCCCTCTATGCTGACAGAAGTTTCTGAAGTCAAGTTGCAGCTTCCTCAGTATCTGGAGCCGTTCAACTGGTGCATGTCCAGTCTTTACAGCCAATTCCCACAACATCTTCAGTACATTTGGGAAGTTCACCTTCCTACCTCTCAGGAACTTGTAAAGGCCAGAAAATTCCAAGCATTTCTTACGTAGTTGGGAAATACCAATACAGTTATAAGATTCAGATCGGCAGAGCCCACCTTGACTATCATGGTGTGTCCAATAAGGGGACTTTGCATAGGTATAGACCTATATAGAGCTTCCTACACCAGCTAGCCTAAAAATGAAACCTAGGAAGTGGAGAGAGATAAATAGCCTGGTGTTGTATTTATGAAATAAAACTAGCAGGCTGGAAGTGGCGTAAGCGGTTTTCCTGGAGGCTTTTTCTAAGGTGGTCACCAATCTCAGGAATTAAACACTGTATCCCAGTGGGTTATTACCCATCAACTACTCTAATGTGATAGGGTCAACATCTTTGGCTACGTTTACGGTTGTAAATTAAATGGGGAGAAGCCTTGAGCCCTGGCACATGCTCACCAGCAAGAGTACTCCCCAGTGGAAACTAACTTTCGTAGATAATGTCTGGGCGCAGGCCAGGGACTGTTCCCAACAGGCAGCACTGACAAAGCTGGACTGTTATCAGGGACCAGAGAGCTCGACTGTACGGAAGGGGAAGCTGTTCTGTGCCAGTTACCCTCGGGATCAGAAAACCTGACCTTGTTTAGTTTAGTATTCCAGACATAGTACTTCGCCTGGAAGGCAAGAAGAGGCAGGACAAAATGCTGATGGAGAACGTGGGAGGTCAGCCCATGACTGCAGGAGGCATCACACTGTGTGTTTTCGACACAGATGTTGGGATCTGCTTGTGCAGGTACTATTTATTATCAGGTGATCCGTTAGTGCACAGATCTAGTCTTAATGACCACCTAACCACAATCTCAGACCCTAGCAAGCGTTTCTTTGAAAGATCTCTGCACCGTTTGGAAAGCCTGAGAGCAAACATGAGGATGGTTTCCAACTCCTTAAAGCAGACGGGGATCATCTGTTCTGCGTGTACACGGAGAACAGAACAACCAGTAATGGGCTTAAATTCTTACTAGAAAAACTTCGTAATGGTAATGATAACGAAGAACTGGAATAAGCTGCCTGGGGAGGTGGAGGAGGTGGGTTTTTTGCAGCAAGACTGTGAAAGTGGCTGAGTGGCATAGGTAAGGGGCTCCTGCAAGTCTCTGGGTGGTTTTCTTTTGTTGCTTTTTGGTTTTGGTGTTTTTTGTTTTTTTTTCTGGGAGGCTTTACAGATGTGTGTATTGGTAATTTCTAAGATTTAATGTAAAAGCATTGGTTGCAAGGGAGATTCTGATTCCTCCTGATGTTACTGAAAAAAAAACCGCTTCTTAAAACAGTGCAACACCCACTACCTGAGGTAAATAGGTACAGTCCTGTAGCCTAAGAGGCATCCATTTAGTAGGTCAGAAGCTGAGTACAAACCTAATTTTACCCCAAGGACGTACACCCATACTGCTGTTTATCCCATGCATGTAAATTAAGGTGTCGTTCTTTAATGGAGATAAAGCAGAAGAATTGAATAGAGGCTGTTTCCTTCAAATTGAAGCCCTAGTTAAGAAAAGAGTAGCCAATGAACTGAGTAGTGTAAAGAGGAGGGGCAAAACAAATAATATTTGTATCATTTTTTTCCTACGCTTACACATTGCCTGCTTGGGTTTGATTCCTCCCACCCACCTCCCCTCGTTGATTGCTAATGTATGTTCTGGGGTTTGAGAGTTACCTTCTGTTTCCTCTAGGAAATTCTCATTGCGAGGGCAGGACCTCGTACCGTAGGCATTAACTATCGTAAGCTTGGTGTATTCCTACAAAGTTATTCACGTTACTGGTAACAGACCAAAAGCTGTTTCCAGGATGTTTATATTGGATCTAGTGTCTTACCATATTAGAGGTTTCAGATTTTATTAAAACAATAATGAGATTAAAAATTCACCATCACAACAGGCAGGTCCCCATGACTTCTACTGCAATCCACGGTATTAAAAGGATAATAGCTACATTTTACAAATTAATTCAGAGCATGCAGCAGTGGCCGGTGACTGACTGCGCCAGAGACGTAGAGCAACAACTTAGCCTTTGTCCTTCAATGTTGTTAGCCTCCTGCTTTACTTCCTTTAAATTGAGGAAATAATCAATAAAACCAGCTGCAGCTGTTTCTGGCCCTTTGTCTGCCAGCCAATCAGTTTCAATTGCAAAACCAAAATCACAAAGAAGCCTGCAGTCATGGAATTAGTGAAGCCCAGAGCCTTATGACATAATACAGTCTCTAGGCTTTTAAACCTAGAAATTCTGCAGTGAGAGCTAGGTAAGTCCTTATACCTCTCTGCCTTCTTCCTCCCTTCATGCAAATCGATGCATACCCACGTATGCCTACACATACCTCTGTTTACATGGTTTTGTTATTTACATGGTTGAGCTAATGTATGTAATGTTTGATCGTTTCTTTTGGCTTTTTTGGTTTCTTTCCGTGGTTTTTTGTTGGGTTTTTTTGCAACTTTGAAAGTAGGTGCACAGCTGTAGATGATTTATACAGGGCAAATAGTTGGATATCGGACAGACTTCCAGATATGGATTTCCAAAGCGGAGTCGCATGACAGGTTATGCGTGCTAGGCTATTCTAGAACTAAGTCACTGTACTTAGACCATATATGAATACAAATACTTTTCTACCTGTGCTAGTCTGACAGAAAGAGTTCTGGGGGTTTTGAAATGCCAGCTCTGTGTGTTGATGGTGCTAACCTAGGGCCACTTACATTCTTTTGAGACATTCAACTTCACTTTTGAGACATTTTTTTAAATGTTGTGCTGCTCACCTGGGAATTAAAATGCTGTTCTTCTAAGGATAGATGCTAAGGTGCTGAGGGACATGGTTTAGTGATTGATGGGAATGGTTGGACTCGATGATCTGGTGGGTCTCTTCCAACCTGGTGATTCTTTGATTAAAAGGACTACTTATTAGTTATAATAAAGGGTAATATTAAGAGAGGTTTTCATGGAGGCTCACAGAACTTGCAATAGAGGCAAAGCGGTAGTTAAGAACTCCTACCTGTTAAGGTCTGGTTAAGTTCAGCAGACTGAAGGAGAGGCTTATCTCTCTTCATTGAAATAGTTTCATGAGAGGGAATATCTTCATTCCCTCCATGCTCAATATAAATTTTCTTGCATTTCATTTTGATAGGGATGGTTGGACTCAATGATCCAGTGGGTCTCTTCCAACCTGGTGATTCTGTGATTCTACGATTTGCTTTCCAAAGCGATTCTGCCTGAGGTAGATTGCCTTCTAAAACTAAAAATTCGGTCCTTAATTAGGGTAGAATTCTAAAAGAAAGCAGCCGTAGCGTTCCCAAATCCAAGAAATTTTAATTGCATGGTCTGTTGTTCCTCTGTCAGACCTCACAGAACATCTTCCCTGGTCGTTTATGCCAGTCTCCTCTGACAGAGACAACAGAAAACTGCTAGAAAAGCTGCTTGAGTGCACGTCCTATTTCCTAGCAGTGAAACTTGTGTCTGCACCAGGTGGGAACCATGGATCCTGCCCACGCCTCTACAAAGTGGAACCACGTGAGCTCTGCTCAGTTTTCTGTGGTTTTTAATGAGTAAATATGTATTTATTCATAAACAAAAAGTTGAGATGATGAAATGGCAATATTTGGTTCTTTCTGAAAATTATTTTTATTGATCCGAATGTTTAAATCCAGTGATTTTTTTTTTCAGTTAGAACTAATGGGATTCTCTAGTGCTGCAAATGGCTGTTGTAGTCAATTCCTAAACTATGAGTTTATTTTTGACTACTGTAGAATCATAGAATCAGCATGTCTCGTAATGATTTTTAATTTCTCCTTCTTTGCTAAAATCTTTGCTTGTCCTTGTGGCGTGGTCTCAGTGTCACATGAGAAGCAATCTAGAATTAGAAATCATTAAAAATATCTAAAAAATAATATGCGAAGGCTTATGATTTAATTCGCTGTGATTTGATTCGTCTCGGTTCAAATATTGAAGATGGAAATCATCAATCTATAGACTAAATAGTTCTGAATGTTAGTGGCATGTGAAAAATGGGACATATAAAAGCAGCTGTTACAAATTTTTTTAATTTGAAATTGCCTTCCCTTACAATTAATAGATCTTGTGGAAAAGATCTTTTCCTTTGAAGGGGACAGCGGAGTGAAAATATCATTGCAAATTAATAATTATCAAATAAACAATTGAAAACTTCCTAGAAAATGTAGCGCTGTCTCGTGGAAACTAGGGAACTGAGGGAAGTTGTTTCACAGATCAAGTTTTGATAGATGTGAAGACAAACTATTGTAGTATTTTCAGAAAAATGTTAACCAGCAAAAAAAAATACTGCCGTGTAAGTAATTTAGAAATACAAGCAGGCTGAATCCTGTGAAACAGAAGAACTACATATCCAGAAATTTGGGGGTTACCATCACTTGTGTGGTTACCGGCGTCTAAGCCCTTTAGCATTTTGTGTCTTTTTCCTTGAGAGATTGTTACGTTATCGTATGAATCTTCAATCCTACTGAGTCCACGGGTTTCGGGTCTGTTCAGCACGGTGCTGAACTCTGTGGAGAAAGTCTTGGATTGCATCAGAGCTCTCGCGTCATCATCAATGAGCTCTGCTATAGCCATCGCTGCTATTCCCGTAGCACCTTTTGTTGCAGCCCACACTAAGCAGCAGCTTCTTTTCCTGTTTCTAAACTCATAATATATGAGGGGCTGAGGGACGTGGGTTAGCGTTTGATAGGAATGGTTGGACTCGATGATCCGGTGGGTCTCTTCCAACCTGGTTGTTCTATGATTCTGTTTGGCTGGAAACGTGTCTCTTACCATTCAAGAGGGAATGGCCTCAAACTCCGCCAGGGGAGATTTAGGCTAGACATCAGGAGGAAGTTTTTTACGGAAAGGGTGTTTAAGGCACGAGTAGACGAGGTGCTGAGGGACATGGTTTAGTGTTTGATAGAATGGTTGGACTCGATGATCCGCTGGGTCTCTTCCAACCTGGTGATTCTATGATTCTATCAATGTGACCTTTGGTTATGTTACAGACCTTTAACACTCTATCACACTTAAAGAAATGTTGGACCAGGATTGGAGATTTATGTTTCAAAATGTTAAAGATAACATCATGCCATATTTCATTCTCCTAGGTGGGTTTGTTATTTTAGATTTTTTTTTTTAGATTTCTTTGGGGTTTGGGGTTTTTTTAGGTATACGCACTCGATCTGTGCAGACATTTCTAAAGATGAGGCAATAAAATACAATTTCCAGCTTTTTTGTTTCGATAGCACAGAAACTAATCAAATTTACAGTTGCTGTAGAGCGAACCCAGAGTTTCTAACCAAAACCACACATGACCCAACTGGAGTTTGGCCGGCTAAGCTAGCAAATACATAACCAGTTTAAATCAGAGTGAGATTTGTCTTTTAATTCATATAAATTTGATACTTCATGTAGCCAAAGTTCTGGGAACCTGAGGTCCTTTAATCTCCAATTACATTTGCTAAATGACCCCTTNGCACTCACATATATCTACATGGTCTAATTCTACAATTGCAAATGAGAACCTACTTAAGCAAATCAGGAAGGGAGATCTGGCGTTTTGATTATTTAATTGAATTGTTTCCTGGATCAGTCGAGAAATCAGAGCTTATTTATCTGTTTTCTCGTATACTTTTCTTTATGCGAGCATAATACAAATATTTATGCTTTCACTTCCCTCTGCCCCTCTTTTATATTACTTTTCTTTAGGGGAAAAATTCTTCTCTGAAACCGTACACTCTAGTGCAACATCTTCGTTCAAGCAGGTTTCCATCTCTATACAATGTCAGCTCTTTAAACAAAGAGGTCTGCATGCTGTAGTTGGAACTGTGTCTTCCTGATTCTGTTTTTATTTATTTATTTGGTTAGGTTTGACTGGCATTGATTGGCATTTCCACATGCTTTTTTCTTCTGAACACGTGATGCAGATCCGTTTGGGGAGAGAAAAAAATTGATACTCTATGTGACAGACGAGCATAGTAGGTAGAACTTCTTTAGACCTTACTAGATCCAAAGCAGAGTATTGGCAAACAGTCCATAATACACAGGGGAGCCGCATAAACTGCTTCATTTTTACGTTCTACTTCGATATCGGGTATTTATAATCCAGCTACAAAAATCCCCTAGTCCCAGATATGCCATTCAGAGAGTTCCAAGAGCAAACAACATATTTCAAGTATCAGCCTAGTGTCCAGTTTGTAAAAGTATAAGCATATATCAGACTTTGATAGTTCGATTGTTTTTAATTTAGCAACCACTTCGTTTTCAAGATACACCAACTTTCAAGAAGTTAAAGGTGTAATTATTGGGTGTGGGACATTCAAATTAATGAGTATGTGGCATGAATGTAACACTTCACTGTGCCTCATGCTAGCATCTGCAGGAGAAAGTCATCCAATCTGTTCTGCAAAGTAAATTTTAATATAAAAATATCAGTATTGATAGGTAGGTGGGATCCCATGAATCTGAATACAACTTAACCTGTGATTGAGGTGCCTAAAATCCATCCAGACCACAGACAAAAACCCAGTGCTTTAGATTTCTCCCACTGTCTAGACCCTCCAGGCACTGGAATGCACTGGGCACTGATCAGTTGCCTGAAACTACCGGCTTGGTTGCCTACTGATATGACTCTGATTTCCAATATTAGTCTGGGGAGTTGGAAGTGTATTTCCTACCTCAGCCTCTTGTGAATCCCATGGCAATTATCTTTCTGCTTACACACTGACTTTCCTCCAGCATTCTATGGGAGCTGGTAGGCACGCTTCTGTGCAGATTAAACCACGAGGCTATCACCTGCTGCCAGGCGCTAATGAAAAAATACTGCTGCTCTGGCTGTAGTTCTCTTCCCTAATAAAAAGCAACCTTGATCCACTGGTACCCACCTTGTAACATGACTGGAAGGGTTACATCCTGAAGTGGAAAACGTTGTTTTGATACCTACTGCTTGCCAATGGAGCCAATGAAGAGAGACACCGACCTAATGGGCATCATCTTGAGATTGAATTGAGGTAGATCCCCTCTGTTGATGAGACAGCGATCATAGGTGTCCGTTTGTAGACAAGTTGTCTATGCTTGTTTCCTCAGCTCCTTTCTCCAGTCCTCCAGTGCCCCTGAACCAGGTGCTAGAATTTAGATGCGGTGGATCATGATCGTTTCTAACAGTGAATAAACCGGTTAAGTTCAAACAGAATGAGAACGTGCTGCATTTTAAAGGATATTGTGACATTAGAATAATCAGCGTGCCAGGATCCCGTAAGCAGTGTAAGAAAGAGGTGACAGGACACGGAAGGTGGCGTAGAATGAATGATGCACTAATAGAGGCACAACAGATGGTAGTTCTGGTACTAGGAGTACTGACATGGTTCTCTGTGACTGGAGAAAACCGAGGAATTAATATGAAATAAGAAAAAGGAAAAGAATGGTTAAGTGTATATTGTGATTTTTGTGAATAGAAAATGCTAGGCCAGAAAACACCGGCACTTTCTAGAGGAAGCAAAAGACAGTGATATAAAAAATCTGACATAAATAGTAAATTATAGAAAAGGTAATGCATTATCATAGAATCATAGAAAAAACAGGTTGGAAGAGACCCACCGGATCATCAAGTCCAACCATTCCTATATATATTTTATATATATTCCTATATATATGAAATACCATGGGAAATGATCCTTATTATTAAGGGTTTGGGCTGGAAGAAGTTGGTTGGTCATTCTGCATCTTCTTACCTTTTTTTTTGCTGTGTAAATTATGGTTATAGTTGCATGTCTGGTACTGAAGAAACTATTGGTGTTATTTCCCTTGAGATTAATTTGTGGGCAAGGAACGAGGCAGTGAGCACTCCAAATTCTCATGGTTTTTTGGCAAGTGTGGCTATTCCTGCTAAGTGGGAATAGTAACTTTCTTCTATTTGGTGGCAAACCCATGCATCTGCATCCATTGAGCATGTTTTGGTACTAAGCAAGAAGAAGGGAACTTGCAGGTTTTTAGAAAAGTTCATCAGGATTTTTTTTTTGTGGGTTTTACAAGGGACTTTCCTCCTTGCTCTGTGTTCAGGTTTGTTTTCCTTTTCAGCATGAAAACATGGGAGAACGGTGAGTTAACATTTAATGAGGATCATTTGATCATTTGAAATTAGCAGTAAGGAAGTAAAAGAACACCTCGGAAAACTAAATATACACATAAATCAGCGGGGCCAGATGATGTTCAGTCAAGGGTTCTTAAAGAACTGTCAGAATAAATTGTGGATCCCCTCGCCGTAATTCTGACAAGTCATTAGGAACAGGTGATGTTCCAGAGGTCTGAGGAAGAGCAAACGGTTTTGCCAATTAGTTGTAAACCAGCAGATTGGACCACCTGGTCCAGCTGGATCTGAAACGCATTTCCCTTAAAGCCTTCCTCCCAGATCTTTATTCCTAGGCTACTGGGTTCACAGTTTATAACAAAGAAATATAACTGAAGATTCTTATATAACTCAGAAAAGGAAAGAATATACAAACAAAAACAAGCCCCACAGGCCTGGTTTGGTCTTGAAACCTGGTTTTACAGTTGCTACCTCTGAAGCTCGCTTTCTTCAGGTATTTTTTCATTTTCAAAGGATCTTTTTATACTTTTCTAACTTATTTGTGAGCCTCAGCTGTGCTTTCAGCACAGAATCAAGTTGGAGGCATTTCAAAATATAAACAGTCAGAAAGATAGTGATAGCAATGGTTGATTTGGGCCATCACAGAGAAGTGAAATGCTAAATAAAATGCCTTCTGTTTCTAAATAGGAGAGAGGGCAGTGAGTATGAAAAGTATTATTACTGTTAATTTTCAAACATGTTGTTCGATTTATTTCTGTGAGCAGGAGTTAACACTTATAATTTCATGTCTTAAATTGGAATTTCTTGCACCAAATGTGAATTTCGTTTCTAACAGTCACAATGTCATTAAAACCAAGGAGGGTGGGTAGGTAAAGAAATATGAGACATTTAATATTAAAATTTTATGATTAGTATAGTTATGTGTCTGTCTAATAATTCTTAGCACTTTTTGGTTGTTAAGACTTTTACAGTAGGTATTTACTTTTAAATGAGATATTTAATTTGGTACAGACAGTAGTGTTGAGAAGAAAATAAAAGGTATGAAATTAAATGTAATCTGCACATTTATCAGCTTTTGTTACGTGGTATGAAAATAAGAATTCACTGTTGGTCCGACATGCTTCCCTAACCATTTATGTGTATACATTAAAATGAGTGAACAGAGGTTTCTGGTTTTCTGTGAAAGCCACTAAGCATCGTTCCTAACAGCTAACTGGACTTATCATCATCATACAAGAGACTATAAACTTTAGTTTATATAAGTGCTGATGAAAGATTAGAGATTTTAAAAAAAAATACAAAAATTTTCGTGTATGTGCTCTGTGTATGGCAAACAGCTATGGAAAAAAAAAAGAGCCTGGATTTCTGAGCAGCTGATGTTTGCAGCAAGAGGAAGAGCAGTGACAGGCTTAGTTCTGCAACCAGTATTCACATTGAGTAACATCTGTTGATGTGAATAGTCCTATTGAGCTGCAGGCACACTCGCAAGCTCCCAGAAAAGCCGTGCTGCTGTATACAAGTGACTTTCTGATGATCAGCCTAGAAGGAGATCATTGACGTTGTCCAAATGAGCAAGGACTAGTCAGCTTGGAAAAGATGTGAAGCCTGCGTTTCCAATTAAGAGCTGAATTTCAGGGTTTTCCTTTGCACTATGAATTTCTTTCATGACTGTCCTCAGTCACTCATTCATGCCTATTAAAATCCGCGTGGATGGAAAAAAATAGTTGTGAGCAATGAGCTGGCATTTGCAAGAAGGCTGAATGGCTGGGCTGAAGTGCAGAGCACAGGTCAACCAAGGGAAACGCAAATTACCAGTCTGCACTGGGGTGAAATTTCTGCTGAACTGGGGAGGGAGCAGCGACGCTGC
Source organism: Piaya cayana (assembly GCA_013389865.1). Classification (NCBI taxonomy): domain Eukaryota; kingdom Metazoa; phylum Chordata; class Aves; order Cuculiformes; family Coccyzidae; genus Piaya; species Piaya cayana. Next base: position 33,765 of record WAAB01002490.1, on the reverse strand, counting down.
CTGGTGCCCACACGAGTGCGTGTTACTGTGACTGACCTCCCTTGGGTGTCAGCTGTGCCATACGAAGTGTGCGATTTACCTCTTAATCTTCTAGATTAATAGTAATAATTATTATTTCTTTTTAATTGTCTCCTCTTGCTTATTACTTATGTATATTCCAGTGCCTCCTAAGGAGCCTAATCAGATAGCGGAGTTGCAGGGAACAGAGTACCGCACAGACAAAAAATGCAACCCCACGCTCTGGATCGCTCACAGTCTGCTCAGTGCTTCATTGATGACCATGGACGATCAATGATTTCACTTGTGGAACCAGAGCTATTGGAAAACATTCAGAGAATATATATGAATTAAGGTTTCCCCGTTCCCATGAGATCCAGAGGAATACAGACCTATAGAAACTATATAGTTCTATTAATTCAATAGGTACAATTAGACTACAGTTGTAAATGGAATGTGGTGATTTTCCTGAAATTCCGTAGCAGTCATACGGTTGAGCTGAATGGAATTCAAAGCCCCGACCTTTCTCCCTGTGTCTTTGTCGCTCTGTGTTTAATATTTAAATACAAATAAAATGGAAGTGTTTAAATGATAATTTATTATATTGGTAATATGGCTTATTTTATATTACATCCATTTAGGAAGTCAAAATACCAAACACATGGTAGTTATTTTATTCCTGCAGAACTTGTGGGATTTGGAGCAGATCCTAAATAAAGATCTATATACTTTGATTATTAACAGTAGCCGTGATTCTTATGCTACAACCACAAAATATGGTCCTTTTTTTGTGGAACAGGAAAAGCAAGAGGCAGGGTTTGTCTCAGCCTTTACAGCTAAAGTGTTTCAGCAAGAAAATCTGTATGTGATGGAGACTAAGCAAGAATGTCATTTCAGTTTGATAAACCCTTAAACTTTTAACCAACAGCTTTTCCCAATTAAAAGATTATAAATGTAATTGAAAAGAAGTAACAAGTAGTAGGATAAGATAAACATAAAATTTATATGAAATGTTTATTGAACATGCGTGTGGAAAATTCCATAAATTTACTTTATGAAGTGTTTTATGTACACTGGCCGTAAAAAGTCAGTTAAAAGAACAATCACGCAGCAACAGAGTTAGAACACAACATATAGAAAGCACCAATATTCAAACAGTCTTCACCTCTTGCAAAGACCACAGTTTTCTGGACTCTGTATAGTGCTGCATGTTATATTTTCCACATTAAGTGCCATGAACTTCCCTGTGCGTGCTGTGTTTTGGTGATACAAAGAACTGTTGGGAATTACCATTGGCAATGTCATATTCCATGATAGTTTGGAAGAAAACAAATGATAGAGAAAAATATCTCAGAGCTTAGCAGTTAGTTAATTCTGTTTTCCCTCGCTGCTCTCCTTTCATCTTCCTCTTTGGTTTTGTTTGATTGGTTTTCGTGCTATAACCAAAATAGCGTTGATTATTTTATTCTGAGAGGATACTTTTGCATTTATTCAAAAGATTTAGGACTGGGTCCAGTTCTCATTATATCTGAATATGAGTTTAATCAAACTTTGTTGAACTTTCTGTAAGCCTGCTATTGAGAGAACACTTGCTCTTGGAGTTTGATTTTGTTTGATTTTTCCTTGCATAAATCAGGACGAGGACTCTTAGCTGAGCTTTTCAGATATCAACTGTGTAGGCATGTTTCTGCTCTTGCTCATTTGTTATTTTGTGTATCATCTATTGAATTTGACAATACGGTTCAATGTTAGCTAAAATAAATTACCTGGAATGTTTGATTTGGTCTAGGCTTTGCAGTGGCTCGAGGGTTTGCTTCTGGCTTTCTACAAATTCAAAAATAAATAAAACAAAAATAACAGATCACCCTGCTTTTTAAGCTGGGATTGAATTGGCAGTTCCCTTTATATTAATTGTATATGAAACAGTCTCTTACAAGTAGTCAAAACACGAATGTTTTTACTTGCTCTGTTTGAAGGCTTTTAAGTGAACTTTGCCAGAAATTACAAGAAGCTGATAACTGCCGTACGCTTGCAGATGTTTCAGCTTCTGCAGCAAGGCCTCAAATAAGATTTTCAAGAACATAGATATTTTTAGCATTTCGTAACTCTAGTGACCATTATTGAGTAAAGGCCATGAGAAATGAGATATTTTAAAAGTAGCAAATGGCAGCTTTTACAGTTATTAAATAAAGCTTTGATCCATGTGGGTTGATGGCACGGTTACAGAATGTTCAACCCAACTCTTGAAATATGATTAACATAAGCTGATATTGTAGTTAAATATTTAGGTGATGCACAAGACATTTTTTCTCATTGATTCCTGATATTGTTGTCCTTTTCTGGAAATAACACGAGCTGCATGACACATACCTACAGACCTGGATGAACTCCCTTTTCCTTTAATTTCTCCTTTTCATAGGAGGGGAGGATTAAAATGATGCTAAATATTTTATGAGTAATATCAATAAATGAATATTTAATAACAGACAAAAACAGGCGAACAGAACAAACTGGTTCAACAGCTGTGAGCCAGTTCTCGTTTCTGCACGGCGTATTTACCTAGGACTCTCGACTCAAAGAAATTAGATAAGTAATAAATGAATGAAGAGGGGACTACGAGTATTCATGCTTTATACAGAAGTCTTTTTTTTCCATATAATCCATCAGTTGTAAGATCTTCTTTCACAACCCCTAAAGCATTGTTCCTTTTTCATTCCAGTCAGCCAAAGCAGCTGGGTCTTTATAGCTGCGAAATGTTTGCTCATGACCAACTGCTGTTTTGTGTACCACTGTTCATCGCTAGCAAATATTTTGGTTTTCACTGTTACTCCATGCTTGTCAGAGCCGGTCGAGGAAAAACGTAATGTGTATCCAATTAATCTATGACTTTTTTTTCTCCTCTGGCCTGATCCCTCCTGTGATGTTTGCCTAGGGAGGAGTGTAGGGTACAGAACGTCCCCCCGGAGAGCAAAGGAGACTGTGCGGATGCAAAATTCCAGTTGTAGGATTGCAGTGGTAGGATGATCTTCGGGCCTTAACAGCCTTGTGGTAGTAGAATGAAAGTAATTGGCTGGCCAGAATTATTCTAAAGATGTTTTGAAGGGTGATTGAGATATCTCACAGCAGGGACACCAGAGTCCAATGGGATGAGGTTTAACACGGCCAAATGGTGGGTCCTGCCCTTGGGGCACAAGAACCCTGAGCAGCTCCAGACTAGGAGAAGTCTGGCTGGAAAGTGCCTGGAGGAGAGGGACCTGGGGGGGTTGGTGACAGCGACTGAGCATGAGCCAGCAGTGGCCCAGGTTGCCAAGAAGGNCTACCTGAGAGGAGGTTGTGGAGAGGAGGGAGCTGGGCTCTTCTCCCAAGGGACAAGGGACAGGACGAGAGGGAATGGCCTCAAGCTCCACCAGGGGAATTTCAGGCTGGACATTAGGAAAAAAATTTTCACAGAAAGGGTGATTGGGCAGTGTCAGAGGCTGCCCAGGGAGGGGGTTGATTCACCTTCCCTGGAGGGGTTTAAGGTGGACGAGGTGCTGAGGGACATGGGTTAGTGATTGATGGGAATGGTTGGACTCGATGATCCAGTGGGTCTCTTCCAACCTGGTTATTCAGTGATTCTATGATTCTGAATAAGCGCAGCCACTTGGCCTATTATAAAGCGACCACGTAAGCCATATGGTTTGTAACCTGCTGCCTCAGATCCATCGGGACCCTTAAGCTGTGATCTCTTCCTACAGGACAGCGACTGTGTCATCTGTGGTGCTCCCCTTGTACAGCACTAGCAGCAGTAATAATAATAATAATAATGATAATGCATACAATAAATACAAATGAAACATATGGACACGTGCGTCTGATACTGTGAGTCTGTGTCTGTGCCTGGTAGATGCAAGACAGTCTGGGAACCACAGGTCCCTTTGGCACACAAAGAGTCAGGGCTCAGCAACAGGGGTCAGAAATGGAACCAAGCAAATTTTGCTAATGTATAATAACACTTATTTATGAAATATATTTTTAAAGCAACCATCCAATTATTTCATTTATGCAGAATTGCAGCATGCTTTTGCCAGATGGTGTTTCATATCAGGTCAAAAAATAATGAAGGAATTTGGCATTAGAACTGAAGTAACAAGAAAAGATGAGTAACTAGGGATTGCAATTTGTTACAGCTTTTTTTTTTTTCTAAAATGAAGCTTTTGTAATGCTTTTTCAGTCTCTTCCCCATGGATTTATTTGTCTTCATTGCGTTTTTGTCACACCTTGTTAGAAGTTTGCGAAAATAATTTACAATGTGGTGAAAAAAGTTCCCAATTCCCAGAGAAGTGTAGACTTAAAATAATTTGTCATTTCCTTTTTTAGATTGTTTATTAGACATATTCAAGAGATTTAATCAGTGGTTGGGAATGAAAGGAGGTGATTTGGTGTTGCCAAGAGAAAGAAAAATTTTCCACAAACATTTCTGAAGAAAATCCTTGAAAGCTCAAATATGTCCAGTTGTGCTATTAAAACATTTTGTTCCTGTCTTGAATAGAAATGTAGGTCTTATTAAAAGAAATGAACTAACAAGACAGAGAGAGCTGTGGTTCAGATACATTAACAGGGCACCAACAAATCTATTCATTCGAGAATACAAGCACTGGGTTTATATTTCTATATTTCTTATTTCTTGTTTTACCTTCTCTTCCCAAACCTTCCTCGGGAAAAGCTCAGGCATTCCTTGATGTCATGGGAATAGTGATCAGGTGAGGGACTGCCAGCACAACTAACATGTTTACTGGTAGCTTTTGATTTATTTGCCTAATTAAGAAATAAAAGAGTGTGCCTGAGCCACTTCGTGCAGAAGTAGCTCATGATCTTTATGGACTCTGTAGGGATTTCATGAATTTCAAAGATTGTTAGGGTTGGAGTTCAATGACTGTATCATAAGTGACTGGGTTTGCATCTCTTAGCAATCATTTCAGCCTCTTGTCTTGTTCTTACAAGTATTTTAAGTCTTTTACCAAATATCATCAATATTTTTGTGGGTCAGGGATGTCGCTTGAACTTGAAATGAAAAGTTTCGTTTTATTTTAAAGGTTGATTTTTAAAACTGACTTTACTTGAAAATTTACAATTTCTCAGCAGAGAGGATTTCTCTGACAAATGTAGAGTTTGAATTCACCTTTACTACCTTGGAAAGGAAAAGCTTTCTCTACAGGCATTTTTATCAGCTTTAAATAGATCAACAGCGCAATTCTTGCTTTAATCTTTCTTTCTTTCCCAGGGAAAAATGCTCATTTTCCTTAAGCGTGCATTTTGAAAATACTAATAACTCTTGCCTTATGATTCTTGGACTCGATGATCCGGTGGGTCTCTTCCAACCTGGTGATTCTATGATTCTTACAACAAAAGATCAAAAAAAGACCCAAAATAGTAGAAAAAAATGAAATAAGGTGAAGATGGAGAGATTGCAAGATGGAAAGATTGCAACCTGTCTTCTGCTCTGCTAGAATCTAAAGCCAGATGTATAATGCAGATTCTCTAGTGGAATATGGAGGGAAGAGGAGAGAGAATCTGATATGTACAGATGCTGGCAGTCAGAATTACTCAAGCTGTACTGAAATTTCCTTTGCACCTGGCACTGGAGGTGTTAGCTGTGCCAGTTCAGTCCCCCAACACAGATGTTCTTGTTGTACCACTTCTTCTGTGTAACATTTAGGTTTCTGTTTAGGTCGGCACAGCACACATAAATACTGTAATCCAAAGACCACCCATTTATTAGTGCACCTGCATCTTCTATTTTCTTTAATACCCTCAGTATATTGCAGCCCCCTTGTGCTGCTGAGCCTAGCGCGAAGTAGCGTTGTAGAAGAGAAAATTCAGCTACTATTGCCATGTATGAATTACAAGGGCGAAAAATACTTTTAAAAATCAATCACACACATGATATTATACAAGTAAGGGTGACTTTTCAGAAGCCTCAAATATGTAAATGCAAACCTGTTTGTTGTACACAACCTTATTTATATTGCTTCATAATTAGTATTCTGAAATAATGTGCCATGAAGTAGTTGCCATAGAGATAGACCTGAATAAACCGAGCACTTAACAGTCATGCTTGAAACATGCGTGTGGTCCGTTTGGTAACTGTATGCTGAAGTGATTTATTGGGCAGAGAGCAAAATTACAATCCTTCAGAAATTTGTCTTGCAGCCGTTTGTTAAAAGTAACCTGGAAAGCGTGGGAAATTTTTGTGATTGAGGCTAGAATCCAAAGTGTGATTGCAGGATTTATTCAATTAAATTAAACCCGGTACTGAGAAGGCGAGGGTATAGAACCTTAGGAGGCCAACCAGCCACTAAGAACTTTGCGTCTCAGCAAGTTCATACAGACTATTGATGCCATCTCTTCTGTGATTTCTTTCCTAATTAGCACCTATCCAAATAACAACCTTAGGCATCTCTACCGTGCTGAAGATTCCTCCCACAGCAGGAATTTATAACCTTGAATACTTCAATGCAGTCATTCTAGACCATCAGAAGTGACTAAAAGTTCTCTATGATATAAGTCAGTGATTTTCAGAGTACTTTCCTGGGGGTAGACTCTTGATTATTAACTAAATTTACTGTTGTTCAAACCGATACCCGTTCTGCTTACTGCGATCTCCAAGCACCGTGGAAAACTATGATGGTGAAGGCAGCAAATGGAATTAGTTCTCATGAAGAGAAAGAGGAATGAAGATCGTCTTTGGGGAGTTCTAGAGCTCCTGGACCAAAATTGCTAACATGTTAATCAAAAGGAGTTTTAATACTCACGCAAAGGCAATGAGGATACCGTTCTGGCAGATAACTAAAAAACTCTTTGGTAGATAAATATAGGGATAATGCCGTATTAGTTTGCTACCCTGCAGAAAGGGAACATTTATCCCCTGTTAGTCCTAGAGCTCTTAGAAATGTACAAATCAAAGCCGGTTTTCATTGATCGGATTTCTACATTTCCATCAATATTACTGTATTTTTCTTTTCTAGGCTGTGGCACTTTTATAGGCTAATCAAATATCCAATATTACTAGGAGCCATTTAAAGTGAATACCAGAGCGGCTAAGAAGTAATTTGAGAACTGGATCTATTTTTGTTAGTTGAAATGATCTCGACTTGCTCCTATTGTATTGTACCTGATGCTCAGTAATACGATAGCACCAATACAAATAGAAAGATATCCGGTTTGAAGTTCTTAAATATCTGTTAAAAGTGGCGAGCAGTCCAAGCACATTAAAATTCCATTTTCCCCCATACAAGTGTTTGCTGCAGATGACCCCCACTGATCTTAAATATATTTCTGTATCTGTAACTGAATAGAGGTTTTCCGTACAGCATGTTCTAATGGTACTCTGGCCTTTAGCCAACAAGGCACTGAATAAGGCTATTTTTAAAATACAGAAACTGGGAACAGCTGCAGCAATCAAATTTGATAAAAACAGAGAGGAACTTTGCTGCTTTTTTTTTTTTTTTTATGGTTTGTCCAAGTTTAGACTCCTTTCATAGAACGGCTTTTGTTCTGTCGGATGAAGGAGGTTTAAGAGTAACACAGTGAAATCCTTTTGAACAAATAACTTTTAAAAGAATACAGATTAAAATAATAGGGGGCTTTTTGTTGCGGCAGCGTGTTCAATGCAATTGTACCTCAAACTATTAAAAGAATAAATCTATTTAAAAAAAAAATACATTTTGTCTGCCAAGTTTTACCATGAAAGACATCCATAATGATCTCCCAAACTGGAAGATGAAACCTCTTCTTTCAAATGTCGTACATCTGAACACTGGTATTTGGGACTAGGTTTTGGGTGGAAGTGATTTATTTGGAGTGCTCTGGGATGGGTTGTTTTTTTGTTATTATTTTTCTTCTTTTCTGTTATAAGAAAAAAATGCGAACTTTCTATTAAGAACTTCTCTCTCCTTCGCCCTGGTGAGCGGGGGGGGAAAAAAAAGTTCATTTAAGGAAAAGTTTTACAAAAGCCTTCTGTGCACATGAAAAAGTTTCATGAAATATTTAATTATAGGAACTCATTCTTCCTTGTTTGCACTCGTGTTTTGGGGGGAAACTTGTCATTCAACGATTAAGAGAGTCAGGAGATGATTATATGCACAAAAAAAAAAATCCATTACACAGTAGTAGGCTGAGCTGCGCCTGTTAAATGATTCCATCTGAGGACAGAGTCCCTGTGCTAGACTGATCCAGGACACGAGACACTGAGTGAAATCTGGGATTTACTGAAGTCAGTAGAGACAAGACAGCAGCCTTGCATTCTTACCCCATGAAAATATTCAGTGCATCATCAGTTCGTATGGTAGAGTAAAAATGGTAGGTGTGGATGTCACACATGCATAAGTCTGGGTGGGTAGATATCATATGGGTTTGCCCACAGAGAGATAAAATCTGTGCAATTTTGAGTGTTTATAAAATATCTGTTTAATTTATTATCACCGTATCTGAGTTATCTCATCGGACTGAAAATTACAAGAGTGATTTATAGTCCTTTTTGACACTGAGAGGCAGGCTTAGCTTGTTTTGGTTTATTTTCCTTTAAAAACGAGGAGAAAATATGAAGGCAAGAGTTAAAAGACCCGAGCGTCAATACTGGATTAAATAGATGTATGTAGCCACCCGAGATTTTTAATGTTTACAAGAAAACTCGGCAATGCAGAATACTCAAAACGAGGTCAAGTACTATAGGTGTGGGACTTGATAGATATGCTCAAAGTCAATATTGAGAGAGAGAGAAGAGACTTTTAAAAGTAGAGGGTTTAAATTCAGGATTTGTTGATTTATTTCCCATCTATGCTGTGAACTTCGTGTGTGATCTTGGCCGGCTCAATTCTGCAAACTCATATCCTTAACGTAACATGATTGAAATAATAATAGAGCTCTTGTGGGCCTGCACACAATATACATCCAGCTGAGTACGAGAACAAACCTTTTGCAGGACCTAAGCTTGTCTGTGTACAATTTTCACTTTGTAAAATGGACATCATAATCTTATTTTTCCCCAATACTTAATCAGCTTTATTTGTCTGTATGGTAAATTCTTGAAGAAAGCAAGCTGTCCTTTGTTCTGTGTTTGTGAATCAGTAACAAAACAGAGCCCTGACATCATCTGGACTTCCAAGTGCAACTCAGACATAAGCAATTATGAGCGGTGAGGCATATGGTGCTTCACGTAGCTTCTTGAAAGCAAAGCGTAACGAAAAATAGAATGTACAGATTGCTCTTGAGTTACTGGTTTCTTGTAACTAGGGATCTAGAAAAAGCCGGTGATCTTAAATCAGGACAATATGTGGCATTAAATGCATTTTTAGCCTTTTATAAAGCAGCAGCCCCCATCGCTACATATGGAAGTGCCCCTGCAGTCCTGTATAATAGGTAACCATAGGTGTAATACGTGCCTTGTTCTAGGAAGATACTGAGGCATCCACGTGGTGCAGAGCACTGAGCTCAACAGTTTGTCAAGAATCCTCTGGCATCAGACCAGTTTTCAAATTCTTATCCAGTATTTTCGCTGGAAGCAGAAAATTTCCAGTGTGAGAATTCCTAGGGTTTGATTACAGCTAATAAGCCACGGAGCCCCTTCTCTTGAAGACAAACTGCTGCCAGAGATGGATTTCCCACTGACCCACAGTGGTTTTGTGCAAATGTACCTAAGTGAGAGCAGGAACCCCACGTTATAATAGAGTCATTCAATCCCTTGCCAGGACAGCAATATGTATATATTGCAAAGATAAACTGGATATCAACACCAGTTCCATTGCAGAGGGAAAATTCTCTATGTAAATCAGCATTTCTAATCACACCCTGCTTCTTCCCACCTCCTGCCCCATTTTTCTTTCCTAACTTTCTCTTAGTAGATGAATTCCAAATGTGTTTTTCTCTTGTGTGTTCACTTTGAATATTGAAGCTTTCAGCTAATGCCAAGCTAATGGATAAAGTAAACTCCTCACTATGAAACTTTAAAATCTCCAAGCGGGTTTCTTCGTGCCCTGGGGAAGTGCTATAAAGGGCTTATATTCGCATAGAGCGTTCTGTCCGCCCCTGGTGCAAGTTTCTGTTTGGAATTCTCCTTTTCCTGCTGCCTGATGGGAAGAAACGGGCAGTCATCTCCCTAGTGACTTTATCTCCTCATCAGGAATGAGTGCAAGGGGTCAGCTGCCCCTCTGCATGCCAGTCACCATCTGCTGACAGCAGCGCTCCTCTTCCCCCGGGACAGTCGCCTTTGTTTGCTGACGGGGCTAATGTGAGGAGACACGTGAAGTACTTTGGTTTGTGGAAGAGGGCAGGAGAGCCATGGTGCTATCAAAACATTCCCACACACTCTGGTGGCTCATTCACATAGAAAACAAGCGAGAGCCTTCAGCTCTTTCACAGTGGAACAAGCAGACTCAAGAACCCCAAGGCACCAGTCAAAAACCACTTTCCTAACGCACTAATTCTAAGATGCTCTCCATGACAGCTTACCTGGGAGACCTGAGTTGAGGCAGCAAAATTACCTGGCTGGATTGAAAAGCTGCTCAATATCTGATGCTGGCTGCTGTTCACTGTTAGCTGCTAAGTTATTTTTGAAAATCAGTTCCCTAAACCTCCTAAAACTGGTTATAATAGGTGAAGCATGAGAAATATATCAGTACGGTCACCAACTGATTGTTTTCTCTTTAGAATCAACTCTGTAGAACACAGAAGAAAGACAATATGCCTAAAAGAGATACATTTTTCACACTGTGCTTAGTAGAGACACATAGAATCATAGAATCTCCAGGTTGGAAAAGACCCACCGGATCATCGAGTCCAACCATTCCTATCAAACACTAAACCATGCAGACACGAGTGTGTAAGTTTAGAATAAAATTTAAGAAGTGACTTTCTGAATTAGGTCTGAAACACAGTGGGATACATGTCATAGAAAGGGCCATATTATAAGCTTTTTTAAGTGATGAGTGATGTCTAGTGAACAGCAGCATTCATTATTATATTCTCCAATTTACAAGATTTATAAAAATATAACAGTTATACTAGGCGAGCCAACACAGTGATGTAGCTTAATACCTGACCTCTAACACTGACCTGTATTGCATGATTAAAAATAAAGCATAAGAGAGCAAACTTACAGTGATTCTGCTGTTAAGATACCTGACCAAACATGTATTTCTTTGTGATTTACAGGATTTTGAAGTCGAGTATGGCATCAAGGTATAACAAAGTATTACGTAAAAAGAACGTCCTGCTTCTTCTAGAAGTGCTGTGAAATTCCTTAGTTCTTGCATTTTGAGAAATACTTAGTTCCATTACTGTCTTAGCCTCTTCCATGACACTCTTAATTCTCTCATCTTTCCTCCGTTCATCTCTACTGGTGAATCTCTGCATCTCTATTTGGTATTTTCGTGGAAGTAGCCCCAGTAACTCTGTAATCTGCATGACATATTAATTGTAGCCCAGGAGAATAAATATGCATGTTTACGTGGACATACAAACACAGGCACACACATGCCCCATCTTTATTTTCAGATGAAGTGTACATATATATATAAACCAATCTACTTATCTGTAGCCAGCTCTGCTATGTGTAGTTAGCTCTGGTTTCCTTCATGGGTATTAAGTTCCATGTATTGAATTTTCTGCTTTTGTGTTGCCCCATTGCTGAGGACTGTAAAAACTTCTAAACTTTTTTTTTTTTTTTATAATTGGCTTTTGTCTTTTCTTCATTGAATCCTTAGTTAACTCGCTGTTGACTTTTTATTCCAGATTATTTAGGGGTGTATGTTGAGCAGTCCAGGAACCAGCACAGATCTTTGAGAAATCAGTGGTAACCTCCCACCAGAATGAATGACTTCCCTTTTCGTACCTTTTAATTTAATAGAAGGCTGGATCTCTTTTAATGGAGCTTAGTCTCTTTCAGAGTCTTTGGTGAAGATGTTGTAAGAACAAATGTAATCCATTCATTGATGCCTTGGCCCTTTACATTCAATTAATGTTCCTGTACACATGTAACATCTTTGAAGAATGGGGCTAAAATGTACGCACTCCCTTTTCTACTTCTGCTCCCTCTCAGTTCTTCTCAAAGTCAGTGCAGCTCAAGGATTTGTTGAAATTGATGTGATTATGCAAAAGCACCAGGTCAAATATATTAGCAAGGGCAGGAGCACCAACTAACCCTAAGTCAATAATTGCACGTTACATTTGCTTTAGTTCACGCTGCTTCTGAAGGGAGGTTATATCTAATTTAAGCTTGATTCTAAAAATATTCGTATTTGGCCTAAAATAACCCCACTTTGGGAATGCGCCACTAAAAATGCGAAGTTTTTTTGAAAGGATTCGCTTCTTTTGGTAGGTAAGAGTATTGTTCCGTCCTGTCTTCCAGTGTTTAATATACCACTTTTTTTTGAGGTGTGTGGTGTAGATCAAAGGGTGGGGTTTGGCCCTTCGTTACCTGCTGTTACTGGCACTCAGCTCACAGCTATTGAAAAATGATGCATCAAATCTGTATCGCTGCAAATGTCACTATTCTGAATCTTGCATATGTTGCCTGAGCTGTCAGTAATAAAAATCTGTTCTTAATTATTCTCTCGTTTAAGAAATAATAATTTTCTAATAAGCCAGTGAACAGGAATTTGATGTTTTCTTTGGTTGGAAACGTTTTAATGATTTAGTACATCTATAAAGTTCTGTATACTTGTGTAATATAACAGCTTTTTCAAATGATTAGGGCTTTCCCATTTAAATCTCTGTGGCTGTCAAGAAAAGCAGAATTTGTTTAAATCTGAGTTATACTTAAAATTGAGTAACTTAGAACGTTTTAAGAGGAAAACAATCCATCAGAAGGACAGACATACAAAAATGAGTTTACATGTGTTACAGGCTTGCAAACTATAAAAACGTGTAGTTAAACTTTATCATATTGTATATTTTAGTCTGTTGTCCATCTTATTGTTTTCCTTACCAGTAAGGAATGGGGGTTATTTTTGCTTCACTGATATTATATGGAACTGATTTCATATGTAACTGATGGGAAAATGAAAACAGCAACCAATATCGTAAAGAAGTATAAGAACAAAAATTAAGGCTTTGGGTAGTACCAGATTTTCTGGTTGGAAGCAGAATAATCCAGACCACAAATCCTATTTGCTTGTAATACCCCCCCCCCCGCATCGCAGTACTTCTCTCAGTTAATTACCTTCATTCAAAGCCCAAAGAACTGAACAGAAAAGTCTCCCTTTGAAACTTTGACTAGTCTCATAGATATGATAATTAGCATGAAAATCTACCTTCATTAAAGGTCGAAGGGTTTAAAATATACAAAGAGTAACGGGCAGCCCTTTCTTTGTTTTTTCACTGGGATGATAGACTAACATTTTAGTCCATTGCTGAGCTTCGCTCCATAGTGTATCTTTTGGAAACGGGGATATTAACAACCAATCTATAAAACACCCATAATACACAGCTGAAGAAATGTTTCTTTTTATTGTTCATCTGGTCCTGGCAACGTATATTTGAACAGGAACACATAAAACATGTCATATATAACACTCTAGTTGATTCTGGGTGATATTTCATTACTTTGCTTGGTTGCTTTTCAAACAGACTGCTATATTACTACTTAGGTTTCTGGTTGTATCTCTGTTTGTATTTGAAATTCTAGATGAAATTGCCTTTGTTCCTTTAAGTCAAGCAACCTAATATTTATTTTGTCAGAGATATTTTTTTATTATTATTATTTTGAAGTTTAATGCCAAAATGCTGTTTAATCAAAACACAGTGTGAAACAGAAATATCTGACTGGGTGCAAACAAGTGCTACAAAGTTCAGGAAAGGCAAATGAGTAGTTGCCTGATATAAGGATCTTTCCTATCTATTTTCATTGGATCTGTGCACTAATAGAGACCAACATCCAATGTGAAAAATAATATGTGATATTAATTAAAGACTATAAAAATGTGTGCATAGAAAGGCTTAATTAGAGTTGTATGCATCATCGGGAAAGAATTGTATAGAAGAGAATACAGTGGGGTCTGGAGCACTGACTGTTCCTTTAACAGTTACGAATCTGTTGAAACAGTGATCAGCATAAATGTCTGAACTGCAAACATCTTATTCTGTGAGTGTCAGGTAACCTAGATTAAGAAGTGTCTCCTATTTAGAATCATAGATTCGTAGAATCATTAAGGTTGGAAAAGACCTGTAAGATAATCAGGTCCATGTCCCAAAGTACCGCATCAACACATCTTTTGAATAACTCAAGGGATGGTGACTCCACCACTTCCCTGGGCAGCCTGCTCCGATCATTTTGATAGGAATGGTTGGACTCGATGATCTGGTGGATCTCTTCCAACCTGGTGATTCTATGATTTACCACTCTTTCAGTAGAGAAATTTTTCCTAATATTCAATCTAAACCTCCTCTGGCACAGCTTGAGGCTGTCTTGATAAAACGTGTGGGTTTTTTTGACTTTTGCAGATCTGAGTGACCAGCTTATGGAAGTGGTTGGTCTGGAAGGCGCTATGGAGATGGGACAGATATACACGGGTCTGAAAAGTGCTGGAAGACGGCTCGCCCAGTGCTCATCTGTTGTCATCAGGTATTGGCAGCTTAATTGCACTGTTGTAGTGGAACTCTGAAGTTATCTATATTATCAGTTCAGTTACTTTGGTAGTTTAATAGTCATAATTTCTGTACTTATTTCTTGTGACAATATGATTTTTGTATATGGAATGTATGGATTCCATCTATATTACATGCCCATATACCCTTCTTTAAATGTGTCAAAAAATACAGGGAAAGGGTGTTCACATTCAGTCTTCATATGTTGTACTCAACTGTCATGTCATCCTATGAAGAAAAACTATCAAGCAGTTGGAGCAGGAGGAGGAAGGCATGAACATCTTGGGCTTTATTATTGACACAGACACCATGCAGTTTTGAGCAAAAAGTCATTTAACATTACTCTGACATGTTTTAACCCATTTATAATGCAGCCCACACAGTATGAGTATGGGTAGAATCATAGAATCACCATGTTGGAAGAGACCCACCGGATCATCGAGTCCAACCATTCCTA
>WAAB01002490.1:0-18569 GCA_013389865.1 Piaya cayana | reverse complement strand
CAGGATTCGAGGAGCGGTCTCACCAGTGCCGAGTACAGAGGGAGAAGAACCTCCCTGGCCCTGCTGGTCACACCGTTTCTGATACAAGCCAAGATGCCATTGGCCTTCTTGGCCACCTGGGCCACTGCTGGCTCATGTTCAATCGGCTGTCGACCAACACATAATTAATACTTGTAAACCATTTTTTTGATCTGTAGAAGTCAAAGTGCTCTGGTTTGAATTTATTTGTTACTGACTGAACACTACCAAGTCACTATTAATAGATGAGTTGGCGTGTGTAAGCTGTGAATGGTGGAGCCCTCTGCTTGACTTGTGTTTTATTGTTTAGTGTGCTAAAAGTGACCAGAACATTCACAACAGAGGGAACCTGGATTTTGAGTTAAGGAGAAAATAATTGCTCTAACTTTTGGGTTAGGTAAGGACTGAAAAAGAGAGAGGTCAGCTCTTCCTCAGTGAAGAATTTCACAGCAACAGTTTTCCAAAACCTTAGTAAAATCATAAGCTGTTATAAGCCCCAGGGGCCTAAAATGAGCATGGAACAGAAGAACAGCTATAAAAGCTTTAAGGAAATCAGTGGAATTTGACAGAGCACCTGCCATATTTTTGAGACTCTCTTCAAGGACTGGGGGATGGTGGCTTCCAAAGTATTCTTTCATGTAGATGAAGACAAGAAATAAGATCACAGAGCCATTCCAACCTTCTCTGGATGCCAAGAGATAATTTTTATAATCCTACATCAGCCAGACCGTAGCTGTAAAAGGTTCAGAACCCTTCCAAACCCATAAAGTGAGAGCTCATTGATCATCCTTCCCTTCCTTGACTTAGTCATTATCAAATAATATCCACGCCAGGATTTCCACTGACCAACATGACTGCTTAGTTGACTCTTTTTTTCCATTATTAGACTTATCTACTCCATGTTATTTCAAATAGTCTTGTGTCCAGACTACTATAGTACAGAAATAAATGGTTTGAAAAGACAAAAAAAATATGATCTTTTTTCCATTATTTTCTCATTTGTCTATGCTTTTCTTCATGTGGTATCCAAAAGAACACTGGCTGTAGTTTTCTGTTAAAATCATTAACCCTTTACTAATAATTAAATTTATAAAAATTATAATATGATATGTTGAAACTTCTGAATATAGTTGAGCTGTCATGTAATATGAGCATTCAGTCCAACCCAAACCTAGACACAGGCATAAAAATGCCTTTTCTGGTTCTAATAAATGGTGAGGATAGAGCTAATTTTTTTTTTCTTATTTCCTTTGCAGTAGCCAGTCTAAAATATAAAAAAACAGTAGAGTGTCTATTGTCTTTTCAGTTAATAGGGTGCATTTATCATTCACTCTTTATTTCACAAATTGCAGGCTATTCTCCCATGAGAGAGGTGTGTATTACTAGCCAGGGGTGTGGATGTTTACAATGTTTTTGCTTTCTCTGTTTAAAATCAAGCTAACCCTATTAATTGTCTAGGTTACTTTTATAAGCACGTTGGGTCATACCTAGAAGTTTAGGGGCAAATCAGGATTTTTTAAATATATATATGGTTCACATATTGATTTCTTTAATATATACATTTATCGATTTTGTCTACTTACTTATACTATTAACTTTATCATTTTAGGACCAGCAAGTCTCTGCCTATGCAGATAGATGGGGAACCCTGGATGCAAACCCCTTGCACGGTAAGGATACTGCGAATGCTGGGGATGCGATGGGATAGGGATAGGGATAGGGATAGGGGTGGGGATAGGGATTGGGATGGGGATAGGGATTGGGATGGGGATAGGGATGGGGCAGAGCTTACTTAGAGGAGGTTCTTTGAGTAACTGTTTACAAGCAACACAAGAAAAGTCTAGTTCTCAGAACTCTCCACTTTTATCTCTCCATTAAATCAGAGGCTGAGCAAGTATTTGGAGAAGATATTGAAGAAATGTAGTCTCTTTGTTATTAAATATAGCCTTAGTAAGATGGTTTAGGATACAATTTTACTAATCTTGTTTCTCTAGAGAAGACCTATGGGTTTTATTAGATGAATTGCTTCAGCCTTGCAGACTGTAAATATGACAAAACAGTAATGTGATAAGGAAGAAATCCCACTGAAGATGGAAGTAATTCTCCAAACCAGGGTGCAAGTCACTTTCATGAACTCTGTGTGCAGTAAAATTAAAGACTGCACAACAAAAGTGTTAGGGAACACCTTCAGTAAGGTGCCAGCAGGTGTGGCAGCTGATAATGTGTGAGTTAGGACAAAATCCAAGGGTCGTCATCGTTCACGTCTGCCAGATACAACACAGCGTTCAGCTGAACTGCAGGGAGAGTGTCTGAATTCTAATTCTCTATGGTAAGTGCTCAGATGCGACAGTGAGAGGAGAACAACCATGTGAACACACACTGAAGGCAGAACAGTGGGGATTTTATGAGATTTATTCCAGGAAACCTTTTGGAGTTAAGTGATATGATTATCTTTGCCTCTTCTCCAGCTCTGGCTCAGTGCAGAGCCACAGCTCTGAACCCAGCAGTTACTCGTTCAAGAAAGAGGCGTGTAATTTTTCATTTGCCAAATTGCAGAAGAGAACTTACAGAAGGATGCTGGCAATAACATGTGCTCTTTTTTATCTTGATTGCTTGCTCTGCGTAAAATCCTTGCGATCTGATTGATAACGCTTAGCAGAAGCTGCCTACTCAATTGAGGACAAACCTGGAAAAGGAGACAGTTCTTACATTTCAATTACTGCCTTGAGGAAACAGTAAATTATTACTAATAATTACTGCTGTCCAGTTGATGTACATTTTTAAATGGAGTAGAAATGGCATATACTTTTCTGCGGAACCCATCCTTTGGCTAGAGAGTTGTTAAGAGACTTTGTGTTACATAAAACCTTCCTGTTGAATGTATTTATTTCCTCTGAAAAGAAAAGACATTAACCATTTTTCTAGGCTACTACACCTCGATGAATTGAAGTATCTATTTTTATTTTATTATTTTATGTTATATGATTAATTTTTCAGGGAATGTTTTCTTCTCTGCCGGGGAGCTTAGTGTATTTATTGCAACTGTTCCTTGCATTATTACACATTTACCCTTCTCTGTTTTCTGCATCGTACAAAGGAAAAAAAGCACGTATGATCCAACCTCTCCCTTTCCCACTAATTTTAACTACACTACATTTTTTTTCCTTGAAGTTCTCTGCAGCGCAGCTCGGAACTCCTCCTGAGACAGGGGTAAACGAGGATCTTAGCTTTCTCTCCACCAAAATTCTGCATTTAATTTCTAAGATTGTGCTTCAGACTAGTCTTTGGAAACTAAAATGTGTTTGACTTCGTGACTGTCAGGGTGATATAGCAGTGTTGTGCATCCAAAACAAGAATCTGAAAAAAAAAACCCCGTATGATCAAAAAAATTTCTCGTGTGTAGCCAGCTATGTAGCCAATTACTTGAACCAGCAAGACCTCAAAATATGAGATCAATGTAATAATCGTGAGGTTTTGTCTTCCCTGGAGGCAAAACTGCAGTTTTCTCTTGGAATTACCTGCAAGCAACTGATTAGTGGCAAGTCTTTAAATGTAAAAATAATGTGAATATCCGATAAAGAAATTAAGGAGTTTAGTTCCTTGGGAAATGGGAGCGCTTGGTTTTCCTTTTATTTCCCCTTTTAGGAAATTTATCACCCTAGATCTTAGATGGAACTGTGTCTCCTATATGAAGATGCTGGCACTAAACCAGGGGCAGTACAGGAATGTCCCCTCACGCCTCATGAGGCGTGAGGGGACATTCCTGTACTGCCTCTGGTTTCATATTATGTTGCTGAGCAAGGTTCTTACTAATTTACTAGCCCTGTGGCTACAAGGACAGAAACTGCGGTCTCCACGCAGCCCTGACCTGCTTGGACAAACTGTCCTGTCAGTTTTAGGAAAGAGACTCCTGCACCTTGTTCTAGTGCACAGATCACGTTTGTCACTTAGACATAGAAGCTGAGCCTCAGGTTTTTGATTCTTTGATTTCGATGCTTTGATTTTGATGGGAATGGTTGGACTCAGTGATCCGGTGGGTCTCTTCCAGCCTGGTGATTCTATGATTCTGTGATTCCAGCCAGAAAACTATTGTTTAAAAAAAAAAAAAAAAAATTGTTAATCCCTCCTATTGCACACACCTCACTAGACGAGAGCAGGAAAGCATTCCTGTAGGTTCTGTGTACGCTTAAAAATGTGAGTGGCTTGATGTAAAGATCCGTCATCCAACATCGTTCAGCGTATTGGACACACGCAGCCTGCAACGTCTGACAAAGTCACTCCGCTCTGATATAATAAGATGCAGAATCTGAGCATCAAATTGTATTGTTTTCACTGTTTTTTGTAGAGGAGTCTTTGGCTGAAGGAAAGACGATAATGTTATGTTAACCATCTTGTCTGATTAGCTGAAGAGGAAATTCTATCCGAGCTCTCCCAGACAAATATAGCAACATGAAGGATATCTATGGTTTCACCTCATCTCCAAACAGATCATTAATAGTAATGAAACTTCAAAGACTCTCAAGTTAATTCAATAAACCCCTAGCTTTAGCCATCGTGATTTTTTTTAAGAAAAGTAATCTTCCAGTTTAGCTACATAAATTATTAGCATTGTTTTGAAAAAAAAAAAAATCCATAAGGATATTCCATCTTAATTAGAAATAATTGCAATTTCAGTTCTTTCATCTATCCCTGACTTGGTTGGCATCTTATGTGAAAGAGTGTCCAAAGCTGCTAGCAATGTGAGAGTAAAACTAGAAAATGGAAACGTCTATAGAAGATGCAAGAATATTGCCTAAATGAAGGAACAAAATAAAAATCTAAAGTCAGGACCCACCTACTGAACTGCCAGAACTATAATTTCATAGACATCTGAGAGATGTAGTATGTTTAGAATTATTACCAATAGGAATACTTCTAGTAAGCCATTTAATGATGATGAAATTCAGAAATAACATGTCAAAATGGTATTATTTGAATGTACCTTAAAAATAAGCTTCAAACGAATGAATTAATGGTCCCTCCTCCTTTAGTCCCTAGAGATGTGATGAGCCTACGCACAGTGATTCTAGTGAAGTCCTACCTTGTTAGTTAAATCCAGAGAGAAACAAGAACTAAAACCAAACAAACAAACAAAAGCTCGTACTAATAATCACTAATGCCATGAAGAGACTGCAGCTGTAGTCTTGACTCTCTCTGAAGTATCTTACCTTCCACGTCACCGCGTGTAGTAATATTTTCTTATCATTTGTTCATAATGGGAGAAATTAAACTTTGGTGTCTGCTGCTGTAAAGCAAAGAGGGGCTTAGTCCTAAATATGGTGGCTGTTTTTAGTAGATGAGACAATTAGCCTATATTAACCCATAAGTGGAAGTCAATTGCTGGGAAAAGGTTTTGATGTTTTTCTAAAATGCTTCATTTTTCATCTTTTGAGCAACAAGGTCCGTACTCTTCTGTTTCAAGGCCAGAGTTATTGTGACACTTTGTTTTGCAGCTAAGCAATTTTTTTTTGTGCTCACAGGTACACTGCATGTTAATTAGTTTTGTTTACCTGTGCATATATTTTCTTAATTTCACAACAGTAGTTTTTGTAATTGACAAAGCAATTTACTGCATGTGTGCTTTCTGCACCCCAGACAAATACTCTTAACTTGTAATGCACCCTCTTTCCAGTTTGGATTGGTAAAAAAAGAATTAGTTGTGACTAATTGCCAATTAATTTGCAGTGGTTTTAGGGAGGAGAGGGGGGAAAACAATTGCACCTCCTAATTAAAATTTAAAATATTCAGAAGTGTCATCTTTAGGTGTCTGTGGAATACATAATTTCCATTTGAGTTCTGCGCTGGATCTGTAGCAACCCTGAGCTTGACAGCTCTATTAATTTAAAACCTCAGTGATACCTATTAGTACAAAACATGAAAAAAAAAATGCCATTAATCATTTATTTTAATTTTGCAGCTCTGTCATTTTCTCAGTATGTTTAAAAATTATGATGACACCGTAATGTTTTCCAGTCTACCTGTGTGAAGGGGAAACGGATCACACTACTTAGGAGAGAGACTAGAGAATATTATTAGTGCTTAATTAATGCCAAACTGATTAGATTTGATTGCACTTTGCACAATAATATTGTTAAGAAATCTATTTAAACCAGGCGTTGCATAATGCCGTGTT
Organism: Piaya cayana; assembly: GCA_013389865.1. NCBI lineage: Eukaryota > Metazoa > Chordata > Aves > Cuculiformes > Coccyzidae > Piaya > Piaya cayana. The sequence continues at coordinate 12,379 of WAAB01002490.1, read as the reverse complement.
TAAAACAACTGGTCTAGATCTGAAGATATTTAGACCAAAATGCCACATAATTCAAGCCACAGGTTAATTTTGTTTAGCACTGCCTAGACTCTATAGATCTTATTCACATTATGATACCCAGTATAGCTCTGGATCACCTACAGGAATATTAAATATTTGGTACTTCTGCAATCTAGAGGTGTCGCATCCCTCCATTTCCCATAAAGGGAGCAGCGTGTGGGCATCTGGGCTGTGGGAATCATAGAATCACAGAATCACCAGGTTGGAAGAGACCCATCGGATCATCCAGTCCAACCATTCCCATCAAACACTAACCCATGTCCCTCAGCACCTCGTCTACTCATGACTTAAACACCTCCAGGGAAGGCGAATCAACCCACTCCCTGGGCAGCCTGTTCCAATGCCCAATGACCCTTTCCATGAAAAACTTCCTCCTAATCTCTAGCCTAAATCTCCCCTGGTGGAGCTTGANGAGTCCAGAGGGAGAAGAACCTCCCTGGCACTGCTGGTCACACCGTTTCTGATCCAAGCCAAGATGCCATTGGCCTTCTTGGCCACCTGGGCACACTGCTGGCTCATGGTCAGTCCCTGTCAACCAACACCCCCAGGTCCCTCTTCTCCAGGCACTTTCCAGCCAGGCTTCTCCCAGTCTGTAGCTGCTCAGGGTTGTTGTGCCCCAAGTGCAGGAATAATCTCATACCCTCAAAATACCAACATCCAAACTCTGCTGGTAGCATGGAACAAAGTGACTGCAAACTATAAATCCAACCTGATAAGTTTTTTCTGTCATTTTTAACTCTGTCCTCACAATAGAGGGCTTGTATCTTTAACAATAAAATAATATAAATAGAGCTGATTGACTGTTTCCATCTTCTCTTGTCATTTAGCATTGTAGTTAGTACCTGTATTAGTAGCACCATGTTCTCTGGTACATTCAGGAATTCTGTGAAGCTGGGAATGTGGGTAACGAGCACATATTGTGGAAAATGGAATATGGAAGCAAAACTGATTGACCTAAAAGATACAACACTAAAATTACTGATGCTCATTGCATTTCATTTAGAGGAAACATTGCAATAATTTGGCTTCAAAGCGTGTTCTGAAACCCTGACCTGCTCCTGAAATAAATAACTGTCTGGTTTATGCATTTGTAAATGTTTTCTTTTAGTATCACAGATTCAGGCTTCTCCTTTATCAGGAAATTTGCTGTCGACAAACAGGGAGCAATTACTAGCTCTTCTTTTAAGAATTATGCTCTTTTTTTAATTAGATCTAGTGTTTCTTCCCACAAATATATCATCAGACACACTTTTTAATGCAGTATTTTTCTGCTAAACCTGATTGCTAGATGTACCAGTCCTTTAAATTTGTGTTATTATGAACTCATAGGACTAAACCTTGGCTGCAGTTAGCGACTGAGAATTCTGCCATTGGCTTCAGCAGTTTGAGTTTAGCCTGTGGTGGTGTTGGGTATTGAGCTTACAACAAAAATCCACAATATGTTAGCAATTAGAGTGGTTTAGGTTTGAAGGGACCTGAAAGATCATCTAATTTCATGTTTATTTCCTCTAAATGGAAGTTTCCTGATTTTCTCATTTAGCCTATTTTTAATTAAGAAATTTAAATATACCAAATAGAAGGGATTTTTTTTTTCTCCAGCAGCATTTTGGGAAGTCCCCTCATTTATGTTTAAAATGTCCTACATATTTTCTGTAAGTTAGTATATTTATTTATTTTCTATGAATCCGAGTAAATTATCTTTAAAATTATTTTCCAGGATTCCGTAGTAATTTGTATGAGTTGTGTTTGTCAGGGTACTATCAGTTCCAAAAAATATGTTAGGTTAAGGTTTGAGCTTTTGGAATTTTTGTCTGAGCAGTTTTTTTCTCTTTTGTGTGTGTGTGTGTGTGTATAAATCACAAATTCACCTAGGAAAAAATTAAAAACAAACAAGAAAAAGATCATACTTAAAGCTTTTGTAATTGTGTTTCTGCTGAAAAAAAAAAGACCTGAGGTTGCTTGCTGAATGAAAGAGAGAAACTGAATGTAGAAGTCTTTAGGCTCTCCACGTGCACACACATAGAATCCATATAGAGCTATAAGTAACGATTTCTTCATTTTTCTGATTTTTTTAATCACACAAATATATGATTTTTTTAATTTTCTTTTTTTTCAGTAGCAAAATAAGGAATCAATGGTTCTCATTGTTAACCAATGCAACATTAACATACTCTGCCATGTATAAGTAAATAAATTTACTTTAAGTTTACCCTTTATTTTTCTATTCTCAGAACGTAAAATATATTTGACGCTAGTGGAGTTGTGCCAGTTTATAACAGTTGAAAATATGTCTTAGAGAAACGCGTTTAGGACTCCTTCCCATGCACATCAGTGCTTAATCGTGTTCAGGCGTCTTAGCTGATCTCAGCTCATGTGATACCAGATACTGAAGGGGTCGTGGTCCCTCAGATGGCTCAAGCCATGAGGAACGTTTTTTCAATGTGTAATTGCATTTATCCTCAGCAGCACCCAGCAGCCTCGCTCCAACGTGCAGTCTGTACGGGAGCTCGGGATCACCTCACCTTTCGATACTAAAGGCATCTTTTTAAGCTTTGCTCTTTTATTCACTTTAAGATGGAATTACTATGATTTACTTATGAAAAGAGACTCTGAGGCTGTTCCTACTGCCAAATCATTTCACCTTCCCTGGAGGGGCTTAAGGGACGGGTGGACGAGGTGCTGAGGGACATGGGTTAGTGACTGATGGGAATGGTTGGACTTGATGATCCAGTGGGTCTCTTCCAACCTCGTTATTCTATGATTCTATGATCATGGCCAAATCCTGCAATAAGCTGAAACCTTATTCAAAAAATTCACTCAGAGTGGCTGCAGAATGCTTCATATAGTGTTCTTCAGGATATGGTTGATGTCATCACTGTTTCTAGCACCAAAATATGTCTGAAAATATGTTGCAAAAGTACCTTGAGGCAATTTTCCAGGACTAGAACATCAGCTGATATAAAGTGACATCAATGGAATAACACCAATTTACCCCAGCAACAGATTTGGCTTCCAAACTGGTGCCTGAAGCAGAATTTCTTGTGAGAAAAATAGATTGTTGCCAGGTTTTGACAGTTAGAGTTATTATCTGTGTGAAATTAATCTATGTTGCAAAGAAAAAAAAAAAAACAAACCTTATATGCTAAATTTGATACTAATGAACAATGTTGACAAAAAGTGGCCGCATATGGAATTTGAAACTAATGAACGAAGGTGGCGTGGAAACGAGCACTTGGACAGCAAAGCAAAAGCTCTAATGGAGCAAAACCAACCCACTTATTCTGCTGAGATTTTTATGTTTCCGTCTCCTTGTATTGTAAAGTAAATTTCCACCCCAAGAAACGTCCTGATCTGTATTTTAATGAGCCTCTTCACGTGACGTACATTTTTTTTTTTTTGTTTCATTATTATTAGTGAATGACAAGTGAAGGATATTCATTTTAGGTTGAAAATGTCAGGTATGCACTTTAAGAGATATATTTTTCCAGTTTTTAATGAGGTGGTGTTTCTTTGTGAAAGAAATGCCCATCTCTGATGTGGGTACTGTGCAGGTGACAACTGATATTTAATAAGTGATGGTTCTTGTATTAGTCGTAGTTCACTAAAGAAAATGTCTCGGATTGCTTTTGAAAAACTCTCAGTGTCACTAGCCCAAAGGCAAGATGTGACCTTTTTATTACATAATGAGAATCATTTATTATCTTACAATGTATCTTAAAGTCACAGACAAAATGCCACTTTGATAATTGCTTTCAATTAGCTTTGAGCATAGCATACATTCATAAAATGTCTTCTCTAATTTAGACTTGAATTAGAGAAAATTGCAGACATAATCTACTTTAAGGTTGTCTCATTTAAGGTGATTCGTAGTTTTATATCAAAGAAATCAAAACGGGTGGCTTTAGAGCAGTCTTTAGAGCAGAATGAAAGTGCTTTAAATAGGCTTCTCAATATTTGAGTCTATTCTGTGAACAATTAATTAACCAACTAGAATGCTAGTTCATCTTTTTTGACCTTTTTTGTGTATTAACTTTTGACTTTTGTTAATTATAGGTATTTCGAAATTAAGCATTGCCGTGTTCAAAGAGGAGTACAGCTTGATTAGGTGTATAAATAAAGCACACAAAGACATAACTGACACCGTAATAGTAGGGAACTGCTTGGTCGCCCAGCATGTGTGTCTTTTCCAACTTTTAAATTCTTATTCAACTTGTTGATATGTAAAATATTCAACGGGGAGCAATAAATCCCACACTCAACAAATAAGGTCCCATACAGGCATTTATTTTATTGCATATGATTTTTAATGTTGATTGGATATAGAATTTAAAGTATTTGTGGAAACAATCGTTACACGTGGATTGATTTACTGAATATCGTCATTCATAAAAAATGCAGGTATTTTAAATTAAATGAAGAAGGTTTGAAAGTCACATATGAAGATGTTTCAGGCATCTGAGATCCTGGGAACTGAACTAGCTCAACTCCTTTTTTTCTTCTTTCTTCCCCCAGATAAAAATCACTCACAAGAACCAAGCCCCCATGTTGATGGGACCTCCTCCAAAAACCAGTCTGTTCTCTTCTATCATCAAAAGAACAAGAAACCACAGCAAGGAATGAGCCTGTGTAGTTTAGTTTTTAGAAAACTAATTAGCTTTGTTGGGCTTTGGAATATTTATGCTGGAAAACTTCCAAGAATTTTAGACTATCCTCTACATGCCAAATCATCGACTTGGGTTTAACAGTTTCTGTAACTGAGCTAATGTAAAACTACGCTACTAGAAAAAAAAATATTGTCACAGTTTTGTAGGCATTTTGCATGATGAAAGCAGATGTTTACATAAAGTGAAACAGCATATTTTTTGTTGCATGTGTTACCATTTACTAATATCTGGGCTAATTCTGCCATGGAATATGGGAAGAGAACGCCATCAGTCATTTGGTTTTTCTCTCCTTTCCATTTCAGCTTTTTCTACTGCATATGCCATAGGTTCAACAGTATCTCTTGAACCAAACATCCTCACATCAACAGCCAATTAGACCTGCTTCGGAGTAAAGTTTATGACAGGTCTCATTAATCTGTATTTTTAGTTCATCATTTCTTTCTACCCTGAGAATATTTTTATTCAGCTTAGCATTAAAATCTTATAACTTATTCTGATAACTCCTATGTATGTGAGTAACTGTACCTGCTGAAAACATCTAACTGTGTGTAGTATTCAAATGATCATGATTAGTCTTGTGTCAGTTTTTGTAAGACTGGAAGTAAATGCAAGTTTGAGCAAAAACTATGAGATTAAGGAGATCGTGCGAGGATTGAAGAGAATAATACTTGTACAAGTAGCCATCAGCGTTGTTTGTTGAAACACTAGAATTATTTTAATGAGCCATACGTCTCTGTAACATGGCAAACTTTAAATCATTCTGTGTATTGACCGATAGCATCGTGCGTATGCACGCAAATAACCAAAGCTCATGCCTAATAAAGTGCATTTCCCACCAAAGACCTAGTGAAGAATGCTTCAGAGGAATGGGTTAATGCATAATTAATCACGCTCACCGGAGCAGACTCACTTCTGAAAATTTACAGTTCTTTTGATTACGTTGTCAGTGTCCAGACAAATGTTGGGGTAGGAAAAAAACCATGAAATTAATTGCAAGTAACTATTTGCTTTTAATTTGTTTCATAAATTGATAGAGACACATACTCTAAGTGTCAAGCCCTAGACAAGTACTCTAAATACTGGAAAATTAAGCTTATATACAATTTTGTTGTCGTTGTTATTTATAAATTTATGCTAATCATCATTTACTCATCCCCTAAAATGCTGACAGAAAGTGACCCCTAAAATAATCTCTTAAGGAAAAGATAAAATGTTACCTGTTCCCCTTTTGTAGTCTGCGGTCTGGAAGCAAAACTTTTATTGTCGTAAATTACGGGGAGGCAGTTACTCAGGTTTTTACTTTCTCAGCCCTCTGCGAGACTTCCTAACGGCTTAGAAATCATAATACAGGGATTTGTCTGCAGTTTGCACAGCACTGTCTAATGTTGAAAGGAAGTCCAAGAACGGCAGCTTTTTTCAGTCTTGCATGTGAACTGTCTCATTCAAAACTTTTTGTGCAGCCTTAACATCGACCATTTGTTCAGAGTAAGCTGCTTCTCAGCTCTGCATGTCTTAAGTTCTCGGAGAGTTCATCAAAAAAACAAACAAGGAAAAAGAACTTTGCTTGAAGTGCATGATTTCCCACTTTTATCTAGACTTCAAAATGTTACTGATTTATTAAATCTATTTTTCTATTAATTCATTCATCCATTAAAAAGATAATACCACGTCATCCTGTAGTGCACGGTACTGTGCATGTATTTAAAGAAAGTTACTATTATTTGTTCCTCAGCATAAGAATTCAGCAGAGTCCTAATTTATATAACAGGCGTTGAAATAAAAGTCCGTGTATAGTTGGTAAGGATTATGTCTTTGAAATATACAGTGTGTGTGCCATAAATATTAGGAAGTAAATACCAATTAATATTATGTTCAGCATTAGGTAGAAAAATACGAGGGCGATTATCTGTTGAAATTAAGAGCTCGTAATATCCCATCATTGGGTCCGGTGGTGTCGAATCTACAGTTACCATAGGAGTAAACCTTTTCCTGCCTGTTGTAAACACACACTCAGAGAAGCATTTTTGCTGCACATCGACTGCAGAGGTACAGGAGTCGAGAGGGAGAGATATTCGCAAAAAGAAGGAACTTGCTGGCATAATATTACATAGAGTGTACATTGGTTTTATGAAATTATGGTTATAGGTGATAAATATTTTCACACAAATTGATATAGGATTTTCTACCAATGCTCTCAACTTTTTGTGGCAAAAATGTGTTTAACGATAATATATACTGTGTTCTATATGATTATCTTCTGAACATTGTAACTCGGAAAACAAATAAAATGATACATAAGCTATTATTTAACAATGCACGCGATTTTCATTGTGCACGACACGCTCTGAGAGGTGAAGAGGAGTTCATGGAATCACAATTCTCTACAATTCTGACTAGATATATGAAAGGTAAGTCAGGTCTGTTGGTCAATATGTATAAAATTCTCACTGTAGCAAAGTATAAATGGAGCAGTCGTTATACTATATTGGTGCTTAACCATAGCAAGTACAGTCTGTCTTTCCAATAATCTTGTTTAGTTGGATTTTTTAGCACGGCTTCTAATAATTTAAAACCATGCTCAGGTTGAAAGTATTGATAATCAGAGGAAAATCTTAAGAGTACATAAAACATAACATGAAAGGAAAATGCTTGATTTAATGACAGATAACTCGAGGGGTCCTTTTTCACTTCAGCATGCACAGAATTAACATAATGGAAGTTATAAAGTGGTGTATGAAGTGAAAAAAAAGATTATATGCGTGTATTAAGGGTGGATGAGATGCTGAGGGATATGGGTTAGTTTTTGATGGGAATGGTTGGACTCCATGATCCAGTGGGTCTCTTCCAACCTGGTGATTCTATGATCCTATGATTATTTAAAGATGGGGGCTTGGACCTCGTGTTTTAGACTCACCGGTGCGTGTGCTAGATCAGGTAGTGCCCTGGTGTGCTTAGGACTTTGATGAGCTGTAGGAAGCACTTGGTCTTCCTGAAATGATGTTCTGACATTATCAGCTCTGCAGTATTACATGAAAATGCAACAATAATTACCCAATATCCAAAACCACTTCATGCAAATAAATTTGATACGTTTCAAAACATCAGTGTATGAAGTAATGTGCTCAAAGAATATGTGGGTTTGATATAATTATAAGAAAGCAAGAATTTTTTTTTTAATCTATAGGTTACTATTTGTTTGCTGAGGCTACAGCCATTCAGTGATTATTAGTGATTTAGGGTACTAGCTCTATTCTGTAACGTACTGCCCTCCACCCTCAGCTGGCATCTGGGTCTTGTAATTCTGATTTGAATCATAGTGGGAATCGTTCTGGGAGGCAGAAAACTTCAGAGAAGTCTTATCTCACCTCTCTGGCAGAGTAACTAGAGAGAATGGCTACAAAACTGGGGGGGGATGAGGAATATTTTTCTCTAGACAAGGAAGCAGGAGAAAATCAGAGAACGGTGCCAAGGAACCACAAAACAGATGCTCCAAGCGATGTGTGAAAGTGGGGGGGGGGTTGCTCTAAGGCAGCCGCAGAGATGGTGCTGCAGGGCCTGGGGGACCAGGTGAAGGCTCTCAGGGCTAACAGGCAGTGATGTGCCAAGGAAGGGAGTTAATTAGATTGATCTAGAGACCTCTGACCCTTGCAATTAGGGCTGAAGGACTTGAGTAGTATTTCTGCCCTTCATGTAGGGAAAGTTTCTCTGATTGGGGTTATAACCAAGAAAATGGAGAACAACTGAGCCCTTCATATGAAGGAAGAAGCACTTCTGAGGGAAGGAGAGAATTAAAGGATGGTCAAACGAAGGTAAGGGACCCACTGGGGCTTTGGTTATTCCTGGATGCCTTCACATTCTGAGAAAAAAATAAAATTTTTAAAAAAGACATTTACCCTAGCAGTTAAATAGCAGCTTTGCCAAACTGCTAAGCCGTTAGCAGGAAAACAGATAAATAAATTTAGAAAGCTGAGGTAGGACTGAGAAGAGCTGCTCAATGTTTTATGCAAGAGCGGTGAGGAGCGTGTCAGACTCTCGTCAGATAATTGCTGCTTGTCTCTAGCTCCATCAGGTCTGAAAGCATTTTGTTTTCTCTCCCCTGTCCATAAGGAAGGAAACTTATTGTGGTCCTGCTGAGGTGAGTAAAAGCCTTGCTGTAGCCCTGGCTAGAAAATAAATAAAACATAGGCGAGATCTGGAAGCTGAATCTTTTAATGAGGTATAAAATAATAGGTTAAAGTCTATCTGGTGATTTCTATCAGTGACTGGTGAGAGAAACTTTTCAGGTTGGTGTCTGCCCAGCCTGGGTTTGTGATGCCCCCTGGATCTTGTACCTTGTTGGCTCTCAGACGATGAATTTTCAGTTGATTTTGAAATACAGGGTTCTGGCCTTTCCTTTTCTGATTTCTGTGTCTGTGGCATGGATAGAGACAGAGCTTTCCCATTATCGGGTTCAATTAGTTTTTCAAGTCTAGCAAGAAACTTCTCTATGACCATTGGCTTCCACTATGTGAAACTGCATGACAGCTTGAAGTTATAAATAGGAAACAATACATGTTCGACGTCTAGAATCTGGGCATGGTGGTGCTGCAGGGGCTGCTTTTTCCCTTTCTGATTCATGATTCACAGAGAATACCTAAGAAACACCTCAGGGCTCTCTTTAAATTACGGCTCGTACAAAGACTGTGTGATAATCATCAGGCTTCGTTGCTTATAGAAACGTGGTAGCTGTGACTGTTGAATGGTGGTTTCATAGCGAGGTGACCAATTCTAATAAAAGTGCAAAATAATTTGCTGGGTCTTGTGCAAGAAGCCAAGATTGTGTATCTTCAGTTTGATTTTTAGTCTATGGTTGGCAGTGACCAAAAAGGTTTGGCTGTTGATTGACCTGTCTGAAAGAAGCTTTCCTTGCTTTTTTTTGTTTTATATAAGGTCAAACTCCAGTGGGTCTCTTCCAACCTGGTGATTCTATGATTCTTTGAAACTCACATGTTGTGAAGAACATAGCAATTGGTATTAATAAGGAGCTTTTCTGAACACGTCTTACTCTTTTGGTGAAACAAACCTATGGGCTCTGTTCTCTCTGCCAATAAGAAAATGCAAGTTGTTAGTGTTCCGGCATGTCAGTTTATTTAAATTGAGTAAAAAAATATATCTTCTTTAAACTATTTGTAGCTGCAGAAATAGTAGTGATTTGTATATCCCTCAGTGAGGCAATCGGACTCTGCAAAATGTAGTGATGTGTTGGTTTGCTGCGTGTTTTAGTAAATAAGAGTGAGTTACAAACCTGCCTTTCTCCCTCAGAATTATAAGAACTAGAACTTTGACTCCGGAGCTGTATTCTGTATTTTTACGGTGTGTGCATACGCGAGCAGCCAAGCAAACGCGGGGAGATCTGTTCCATATGATCTGAGCTTTGCTTCCATACATTTAAACTCAGTCCTGATGCAGAAGAGAAAGCCAACAACTCACTAATTCTAGGTAGCTTGAGGTGATTTTAGGGAAACATGTGTCTTGGATTTTTCAAAGTAGGATGGCCTTACAGCTCTAAATGCATGTAGATAAGGGATTTTCACCTTTCATACTTTGTCATTGGCATTGGTGAATTATTCCTTCTCGTCCGTCTCAGTCAAATATACAAAATTGTGAGGATAAACCTACCTTCCCCAATGATCTATTTTTCACTAGATTTCCATTTTAGAGGAGAATCAGATTTACCCTTTTCAGTGTCAAAACACTTTGTGCTTGACTGACAAAAGGAACTGTATGGTTTTGATTTCATTCATTAATTCTGTTTCATTAACGTAGTAACTAATACTGTAGTAAAACTAGCTTTTGAGTTTGAAAAGCAAAAAGTGAACGATGTTATGCTCTTATTTTATTTCAATCTGAACATAATTATCCTGTCTCCTCTAGGAGAATTTTTTTAATTTTAGTATTTCTCCAAAATCCTGAAGTGAAAGTCTTTCTGTAACATCTCTGCATTTTTCTGAACCCAGTAGCTGCACACATTCTGAAAGTTATCTTCAAAAAGTTGACTTATGGTGCATAATGATGATAGGAATGGTTGGACTCGATAACCCAGTGGGTCTCTTCCAACCTGGTTATTCTATGATTCTATGATTCCTCCTGTTCCAGATTAATTTGTCAGTACGGGTATATCTTGTTGCTGAAGAAAAACAGAATTAACAGAATAACGTTGAACAAAAAAATTATTTTATGTAGCCTAAAAGTTTAGCAAATATTTTGTTAGTCCTCTCAAAAACCAGCAATGGCCTCTGGTTTCCCTAGAAATAGAGTGGGCAGACAATTGAAGAGGGGAAATCTCATTATTAATATCCTATTACAAAATAAGTGAATAACGCAAGATTATTTTCGACTCTAGGTATTGTGAGATGAATTATTGACCAGACAGGTGTTCTTGCCAGTGTTTCTTCTGAGGTGCCACACACACCGTGAGCCAGTTGACAATCATCGTTCAATCACATGAATAAGGCACTTGTGGGTCACTGCGTAGTCTTCATCTCTCGGCCTTTTGAATGAATTATTAGCTAATACTGAGTGATAACCGATCTGTGGATGCTTTTCACCTCGCTGTCACCTAAAGCAGGGAGGCTGCCTGAAGTTCTGCTGTTCCTCTTTGCTCCCTGTACCTTTATCACTCAATAATATCAGAATGACTAACTCGATTAATGTGAAGTTAAAATCCGTGCTCTGACAATCATCAGTCTTATTTTTATGGTCGTGGGACAAGAGGTGAGTGGACTCGTGTGAGGTTAATGGGCCTTTAAGAGAATGTTGTGTTCCTTCAGCACGAGATGGGGTTGTCTTCTTCTGATGGGAATCCTGACATTCTCACAGATATAACGGCTTTCTTTGCCAGAGAGTTGGGATATTAATCTGTGTGAAATGATTTGTAGTTTTTCCTTGGCTTGCATGCCGACTCTTGGACAAAAAAATAAATCTTATTGCAGATGCCAGTTGTTCCCTTCTGGTCTGTGCATATCAATATGAACCAGTCAAAGCGTTCAAATACCAGCAGAACAGTTGTGTTGACAGCTGAGAGCAGGACGTCGTACCTGGGATCAGACTCAGAGGCAGAAGTTGAAAGAAAACTCTTAGAAGTTCAGAAAAGGGTTAAATTTCCCTAACTCATTTCTATAGAGACATCTATCTAAAGATATGGGAGTGCTAACAGGTAATAAATGTCTGTAACTAACCACTGATGACGCTTACTCATCTACGCAGTATTTGTGCTCTTCTCTTATCTCAAATCCAGCACAAATGCTCGTTTTTAACTCTTTCTGCTGTGTGCTGCCTCCACAAAACACAGCACAATAGCACGACGTGTGAACGCAGATGTTAGCAAGTAAGTGCAATAAAACCATGTTTTAAGGAACCTGAGATCCCTTCTGGCCCAGGATAGCAAAGAGATTTACAGGAAAAGTCACATAATGCCATTTCCATCTCTTCTCAGTAGAAGTTTACAGAAGAGGGGAATTATGGCCTCATTACAACCTCATTTATTCTTTCATTCTAATTTGTTAATAAATTAATTTAGAGAGCTGCTATGGAACCTCTTCAGCCACCACTGTGGAAGGGAAGATTCAGAATATTTTGCCCAGTCTGATTTCCCTTCACCTGTAAATTTTATTTGA